>VOQJ01006625.1:1700-14396 GCA_015052665.1 Apistogramma diplotaenia
GTGGGTTGTTGTTTTTTTTTTTTTTTAAGCAACTCTTGTGTATTTCTTTATGGAAAGTGGTGCTTGACTGAACATCCAGGATGCATCTGTTGTTAAAGGCAAACAAAACGCGAGTTTACAGGTCTTGCTTTTACAGACGGAGCTCGTGATTAGGTGCCGATTAACTGCTTTGTTGTCCCACACAACTCATTTCTGAAAAATTACGTTTTCAACAGACCGCATTTGTCTTGTTTCACATTTTCTCCCTTTTCGATTGCTCGCTCTTCGATTTTATAAAGCAAAACTGAGTCATGTGCAGAGTCATGCTTACAAAAGCAGGCGAAAGCACATCCTGCAATCAATTGTCACTCAGTCGCGGTGAGCCAAAAAGGCCAATCAAAACACAACTCAGCCTCTTGACTTCATGTTCTGTTTCCTGTGCCACCTCTGTTTCGCTGGATGCTCTTTTAACTTTTCAACCTCTAGCTGTCAGGGTTGTGATGTTGCACATCAAAGACTCTACAGCTACTCCCCCTCGTGCAAAGTCTCACTAACAGCGTTCACTCTGCACAGACATATACACATTTGTGCACAACACATGTATATATGTGCCTGCTTTCTCAACAGGGAAAGTTATTTGCTCTCGGTGACAGGAGAGGACAGCTTGTGTCACTCATCATTTCTCCGTTTATTACCCAGCTCTGCTGCCCCCACGTTCTGTCCTCCCTGTTTTCTGATTCCCTCACTCTATTGCAATATCTCTCTTCACGTATTTTTTCGCACAAATGCCTGTCTGTGTTGCGCCATCTCCTCTCACTACCTGAGATCTCTTTTACCCCACCCCCGACCATTCCTACACGAAATAAATATGACCTAAAAACAAAGCAACTGCCTCCAGAAAACAGCCAACATCTGCTCAAAACTAACTGACTGCCAAGTCAGATTTTTACATTGCTTCAGTGGATTTCCAGCCCACCAAGAGTTTGCAGATTCAAGCTAATGTTGGAGCTGCTGGCAGATCTCATACACCTGCCTTGTGCACTTTGGTTTTCATACTGTTGCGGCCTCGTCTTGCTCATTTGGCTTCTCCTATAAAATACGTGAATGCCTTCATTTGTTGTTCTATATGTGCATGAATGTACGGTATTTTGGGAAATGGCACCTCAAAGGGGCTTTTCAGAGTGACCTCCTGGTGGCTTTGGGCTGCATGCTGGTTCTTTGGCACTTCTCATCTGCATTGTTCTGATCTTAACAAATTCACTGAACCTCACAAATGCTCTCAAATTAACCAAGCATGTTTGTCACTATTAGAGTCAGATTTTTACCTTGGAATGAGTCGCTTTGTGTTTCTGAATGCTGTTTCACCTCATTATTTTCCTCCCACTTGCAGGCTCCTCACTAATCTTGTCACCTGCATTACAATATGTTTGTCTTATCATCATTATTCACCCTTTTTCACATTTGGTCAGGTCATCTCTCTATTTTTTCTTTTCTCCCTTTTTCCTTTTTTTTTAAACTTTGTGTCTTCGTGTATGAATATTTGCTAATACTTAAAAACAATGGTTGAAAGTAGTAATGTCCTCTATGGACAGCACTTGCATTGCTGTGAATGTCAGAGGGTATTTTCTGCTGCTGCTTGAGCAGATTTTTGAAGTTTCACAGAAATATTGCTGACATGAAGTTGCTGTCAGAATGAAAACAGGCAGACAGAAGAGGCCCTGCTGTTAGATGAAAGAGTTTTCATTAAGCTTTCTCTTTGTGTTAGTGTCATTTATACTGACACTGTCATGATCCTGGGTCAGTTTTTTTTTTCATTTCCAATTATTTAAATAGTCTACTTCTTGAGCTGTGTACCCTTGTATTATGGTTTTATATTCTGTATTCTTGATATTTGGCTTTTGGTTGTTTTTGATCCTGAGTTTAGAGTTTGGAGAAAAGATTTATGTTGAAGCCTTTATCTTGTGCTCCCTTGTGCTTATGAGTTTCGGGTTTTTGTTTTTTTTTAATGTCATAGCTTCCTGCCTGGCTTGTGCTGTTTCTTCGTTTGTTATTTCCCTTTGTCATGATCCTGGCCCGGCGTGTTATGTTCTTCTTTGTATTAGTTGGGTTTTTTTCTCTCCTGTACTTTGCAAGTTTTATTTCTTCTGTCTTGTTATTCCAGATTTGTTTCCACTGTATTTCCCACATTTTGAACTGCAACACAGTTTGCATTCTCATAATAATATTAATAGTAATGAAAGATAACATTATTTTATTATTATGTTAATATAGCATGAGGTTGAGTTAGCTTTGCACAAAATAACTGTTAGACATGTCCTACAAAGAGCAACTTTTTGCTTTTTAATTTGAGTGCATTTCAGAGCCTGTAGCTTTTCACTCTTGAGTAAATCTGTTAAATCAGTACTCAACTTTTTACCGGAGATTTTTTCAACACTGTACTATAGCTGTACTTCTACTTAAGTACAGAATGTCTGTAATTTTGCCGCCTCTGCCCACCAGCTCCCCTCATTACGTGGTGTGTAAATCGTCTGTGTTTCCTCTTGCCCTCTATCGAGCTGTCTGTCTGGGTAGCGTGTTTCCTTGTTTCCTTGTTTCCTGTTTCCCTGCGATTCCTACCTCGTTCAATTATTTGCTGCTTTGAAGCTTTGACCTGTTTTTGTGTATTTTGTGAGGAAAGTCCAGCACTGTAACGGTCGTTTGAGTCTACATGTACATCCGTCTCCCGAGTCCTGCATCCTGCTTGCCACACTGCTGAATCCCAATAGACACCAAACCGTGTGTGCAGTATATTTCCAATGCATTAACTTTTTCTTCCATCACAACTGTTCAGTTACATTTTACAAACCAAATATTGGCTGCCATCAGTGGTCCCAGTGATCTCATTGAAATCTTTGTCCTTGTGACCAAAAGTGGCACTATATATGCCACCCTATAAACGGATGTGTGTCACAAGGGCTCAGAGCATTAAATCTGCAGTGTAGTATGTGTATATATGTAAATAAACATCTGGTATGTGCAAATCCTTGCCAAACCTTTTCACACAATGTTGATTAAGCCTATTAGTACTATATAATCTCTGTATTTTTTTTCTTAAATATAGTGCAGTTTTAAATCTGGTGTCTGTGATGGTGCATCTGCTGCCAAGTACTTAACATTAATTCAAGCAAGGAATTCTCTCCATGCTGGGCCATCCCGCTCATGCAAACCACAAGAGCGTGCATTCTGGAGCTGGTTGACGCAATAGGTGACAGACTAGTTCTAAATATTGATGATATGTCCCTCTGTGTCTGTATGATTTATAGTAGCTTGTCTCTTATTACCCTCCATGTTGCTTATTTTGCAGCATTTAGCTTTGTCTGTTTCTTTTCAATTATTGACACAGAGCAAAGGCAACAATCAGTATGTTTGTAAGTGGCCTGAGTGTTCATTTCATGGCTACATTCACAGTCTGGCACCCTTTAGATCAACAAGTCTGATCTGTTGGTTTGCATGAACACCCCGAGATGGAGTCATATTCTTGAATTAATGTTCCAGTGTTTCCTTGGTTGAGGAGCAGGCAGACGGTTGGGTTGTGCATCCATGTCTGTTTTTAGCCTGTGCTCACTCTCTCAGCTGATTGTGCAGCAAGAGATTCATGCTGAGATAGCCGTGTGTAACGTGTGGGCTTTGAACTCCTGTTTGCTCTAGTAAAGCCGGGCAAGGTGACCGCTCACAGCAGGGCAAAATCCTCAGATTACTGGGAAATGTCCCGTTGGTCCTGAATGTGGTACAAATGCGTCTTTTGTCAACCAGTAATGACTGGTTTGCCTGAGCTGAAGAGGGAACCAACTCTATTGCAGAAAATGGACTACCTAGGTTATATCACACACACATAATTAAGTGCGTCTCTGCTGTTTGTAGCTGAGAAGGTTGCATACGGGGAATTTATTGGAACTTTTTTGATGAAAAAGCTGAGTTTAAAATACCAAACAAATTAGCTCTGTACAACTGAGGAGAACCCTATCAAACTGCAAACAATCCCTATCCGTTTTTATTATACGATATGAAATATGCAGGTGCTGTATGCTTCCATGTTTTAAACATACCCCACTCAAGTGAGCACTCAATCATCACAGCAAAACGCAAAGTCAGTCAAACTTCAGGGAGACCCATCAGTCCAGTTAGGAAGCACTGTGAATCATTTTCACCTACTTTGGTCCCAAATGAAAGTGACAACAAGTGCACTGGACAAGATGCCCCCCCGCCCAAAAAAAAAGGGGAAAAAAAGGTAATGGTTTACCAGGTGCTCTCTGACTCGTTTTTCTCCAGTTTTGTTTCTTGTTTGCAGTCTTGTCACTGCTCATAGCATCAGATGACACCTGGCTGCAGCCCACTCAGGTCGCACAGGTAGTCCAGCTCCTCCAGGATGGCACATCATTGCCAACACAAGTAAGTTGGCAGTGTCTCCTAGCACAGAAGTGTGAAGAAGGTAGCAGGAGACATGGCATTACATGACGACAGCTGAGGGGAGTCTTGATATCTTCTCCACACTCTTGAGACTGTCCTGGGAGACACAGCGAACCTTGTTGTGTCACCATATATTAATGTGCCATCCTGGAGAAGCTGAACCACCTATGGATTACCATAAAGAGAAGTCTTTGCGAGAAGCTGCTGGAGAAAACCAAGATTTTTTTTTTCTTTTGCTACATAGGTATCATTGTGATTAAAGGCAGGGCTTTGTGAAGCAGCAGGAAGTTACTTTCAGTGAAGTTTGTGTGGGGTTGAAGGCTGGGGGAGTATTGAAACCACATAATTCTGAAGACAGCGGGAGACATGTAGCGGATAACAATTCAGTTGGAAACCTTCCATTGAATGTCAGTGTGTGAGCACAGCTTTGGAGTAGCTGAAAAAATTAATGATAATGGAGTGGATATGGCAACCACTTTCCTAATTGGTGTGCAGTCTTAATTAAATTTTCTCACAGTGAGAAGTAGAGGTGGGGGGTGGGGGGTGACCATGGTAGAGAAAGGGTAACAAGACCATTCAGTATCCAGTGTAGGTGTAGCTGCAGCTTTGTGTGATACAACACACTTTCTAAAGCACTGAGAAGCATTGCTATCACATCAGAAATAATTGATTTAAATGCAAACCTCAAATAAATGTTTCACGTGCCTTCCGCTCTCACTTCCATGCCCTTCAGCCTATCTGAAACTGATTCCTTCAGTTTGATGTTGCCTTCAAGGGATCATCGGGAAATGGCAGACACGTCAAATCTCACTTTTCCTGAATTGTTTTCAGTGCTGTTGAATCTGAAAAGCTGCGTAATGTTTTAAAATATAGAGGTGGTGCTGTGACATTTTTTCTAAAGAGTTAATATTGTCAGATCAGTATGTATTAAATGTTAGTGATTCTATAACTGCGGTCTGAGGAAGCTATGCAGGATCGCTGTTCACTTCAGCAGATGCAGAACATGTAATTTGCTGTTAGGAATAAAAAGTATTACCTCTTTACCACCAAACTGAAAAGAAGGGATTACCATACATTATAAATGTATATTTCATCACTCGAATGTATATTTATTGTGTTATACTAGATTCCTGTGGATGCATTAGTGATGTAAGTTATATCCTAATTTATTAAATTTTTTCAGTGACTTTATAGTACTGTGATTCAGTTTGATCTTTAATTGTAATTATTTGTCCTTATTTTCATGTATAGAAAAATAAATCATCCATCAATCCATTCACCTAACCATCCATCCGTTAAGTTTAACAAGTCATCATTAATTAGCACAAATGAAACCCTTAGGAACAGGATCTTGTGTTTAAATGTGTGCGTTATGTTCTGTGAGTCGGCAACCTTTGGTGTCGTTTTTTTCCACAGTTAACTCAGTGTTACATGGCCTCCGCTTGTATTTGGGTTCTCTTTCCTTCCTTCCCCTTTTCTGCTCATTTCTCTAGTCTCCCTTCTTCATCTCTTCTTTCTTTCTCAGGTCCACCAGGTGGCATAATTGATGACTGGGATGGAAGTCCTGGTAGTCTCTTTTTCTGCAGCTTTATTCTTTCTTTAGAGATGGAAGTTTTCGGTCAAACACCCCATTGCGTGGCTGACTCACCGTTTTATTGTTTTTTCTTTTTGCCAGGCCTCCACACCTTTGGTTTATTCTTCTTTCTGTCTTGCAGTCACTGAGATAAGTTGAGCCTTTGGTTTTTCTAGCTGTGGCTGTAACAGTAACTATAGCACTGTAATTGTTCTTGCTGCTTTTTCCTCCTCCTACTGGCTCAATTTTTTATTTATTTATTTATTTTTTTGCTACATTGACAGGATACCAGCCATTAAGGGTTAGAAGTGTGTACAGTCCCACTCTAAGTTTTTCTGACAATTATGAGCACACCATTTGAGTTCTCATACAGTACTTAATGTAGCCATATAATTGTCGGTGTGAATCCACTTTGGCACTCAATAGTGTGAGTGTAAGTATGGAGTTATGCGATTTGAGACACAGTGTGCATAATATGTTCAAATCAGGGTGCAGCTGTCTTCTGTGTTTGGTTTGGTTTTCTGAAGTTTAAAAATTACCAAATGATGTGCTACAGGCAATTAGCGCATGCTACAAACCTCATTCCTTATGAGGTCTGTAGCATGCTGTTTACACATCCTGCTGCCCTGCAGAGAACTCTTCCTTTTTGTGGTTGTGCTAGTGGCAGCTAATAGCATTCTTGCATTGTGTGAATCTTACTTTTTGTAAACTGCACGTGTCACGTGCTTCCTTAAGTTGCTATAAAAACAAAAGCGCACACACACAATTGCACTCCACACTAGAAAGACAGCTGCTGAGAAGTGTAGATTGGGTCTTTGATTCTTTTAATTATGTTGTTATAGACCTCTTTAATCTGTAATCTCAGCTTCACAATGATTATTTGCCAACATCATTTACAAGTCTCTTTGCCTCCTGCCTTCTTGGCTGCTAGTTACTGTATCTATCATCAGTGGTGCCGTCTCCTCCAGTCTTCAACATATTCTCCCCCACACTCACTTCACACAAGCAACTTCGAAGAATACATTATGAGAGTTTAAACATGATCATATTGTAAAAACCCCACAAAGATACTTTCTTGTGATGGCTGAATAAATAATCACCTCACTACACATGTTCCTGTCAGAAAGGTGTTTACGTTCAGTTTAATGCCTACACCTAAGTCCAGTTCAAAGAATCAAAGGAAAACTGCTTTGATTTTCTGCCTTCTAAAGCTCCACCACAGCTTCTGTGGGTTCTGACAACTGTGGCAACCACGTTTTAAACCAAGTACAAGAAAGCCCTTCCCTTGTAGTGTTGCTTTCTCAATGAAACCAGTTCAGTGACCACCAAACCAAGCCTTCAAAGAGCTTTTTAAGTTTGGGCGTTACTCTGAAACATGTAACTGTAACCGCTTTACCCGTTATACTTGTTTTTCTTTATGAATAAGACCTTTATATAGCAAGTCAACATCTTTGTCTCAGTAGAATGACAAGAAGCCTGCACTATGAGACAGTCAGGTGTCATCTCAATCTCTCCAGGAGACAATGTGGGAAAGGATGAATGGGAACAAGCCTCTGCCTGAAAGCAGGGTGGAAGGGTGAAATCTGCCATGTGCCCGCTTTTTTGCAGGAACATGTCAAGTCAGTGCACAAAGAGGGGAGGAGGTTAGAGAAAGGAAAAATATGACCCAGAGAACAACCATAACAAAATATTTTATTAAAAAAAAAAAAACACTGAAAACTCTGTCATAGAGCCTTCAAGTCCATGGAAATGTTGTGCACATGGGGTCATACAATGACTGACAACAGCTCCAGTTGTTATTCTAGCAGCAGTACCAGCACTGGCTCTGGACAATCAAACTTTAACATCAATCTGAACTATTCATAAAGTTATTTTATTATTTAAAATTTTCTTTCAGTTGTATCTTTGTTGGCAGTATCTGAAGCAACATCGTAAAAGAAAAATACAGTACGCTACATAATCCAGATGTCTCATCTTTGACCACAAGCTGTGGCAGAGTACCTGTAGTGAGGTATTAAATATCCACCAGCTTTAAGTCTTATGGCTGTCCCTCCACACAACCTGCAGCCACAAATAAGGCATAGTCAAATTCATCTTCTGAGACTTTCTCTGCACAACTTATCATTTATGCTTTATCTATTATTCAGTTTTCTTCGGAGGGTTTGCTAAGCCTTAGCAGCTCTACCCTGTTTAATTTTAAGTCAATCACACAGAGCCTCATGTAAAAGCTGTGTGGGAAGAAAGACTAATTTAATGACTTTGAAAAGCAGACAGGTAGAAATTTTACTCATTAGTGCCTCTTGTTCACTTGTGAAGTCCAGTCTATTTCTAACACTCTTACATTTGGCTTGTTCACACAGTATATGGACCTGGCTTCTCTCTGTGGAGTAAGCACAATCTGGCCTCTTGAAAGGTTTGCACAGTGAACATCACCACACTTTATTCCTTGAAGCTGTATTCATTCCTATATGGTGGCTTCTGTCTTGCTTCAGTTTTCTTTTTTTTTCACTTTCAGTTCTTCTAGTGTGGATCTCAGGAATCACTAACCACTATGCAGTACACTAACATTTTATGAATTTCCTCGATGGCTCCGAAGGGCAGGATAGCAAACATTAGTACTGCTTTGAACAGGAAAAATTTCCACTATGATGAAAAATAGAGCTCTCTTCAGGCAAAATAAATTTACACTTTTTTTTTTTTTGCTGATCATAATCACGATAAATACGTTCTTTAGTGGAAGAACTCTGGAGTAAGAGTTATTCAGATTTATGCAAAACGGTGAAGGTGAGCAGAGGGACGCTGAACAACACTGAAAACCTGCATATCTCTGTTGCATATCCGCATATCAGCGCCCGGGTCACATTATGCTGCAAACACATCATTTATGCTGACACACAAGCCACTACATGTCTCACTGAGTGGTCTTTTGGTAATCCGGACTCCATAACACAAACCTCAGCCTTCATCTGCCACACCAAGGGCAATGAGCTCTGGTGCATTATCATCGTCCCACGCTTTTGGCCTGGGGCCATGCATATTGTATGAGCAAGTAACCTACATATACCCATGCTTCTGTCAGCGGAGGTCCCCTGATCAGTCAAGTTCAGCATGCACAGTTTAATGGTGTCCTGGAGTGTGTAGTGTGGTGTTTAGTCAATTTATTCTCTTGTCAAAAGGGATCAAGGTCCTGCTGCTTTGACTTAAAAGTGCTTTTCAAACAGCTGCTAGATGCTCGGGGTGCGCACTCTTCAAATGAGTGTTTGAATGTGTTCAGACTATATCAGGAAAAATACTGATCTAGTAATGGGTTAAGGTGTCTGATCACTGTGAGCTAAAGCGTTAGCGCCTATATTTCAAAATTCTCATTTAAAAATAATTTAAAATGGGTTTGACTGATCTTATGGCCGTTTTTGAGGTTATTAACTTGTGTGGCGTAACCACTCCATGTGCAGTCATGCTTTTATGGAGCTACAGAACGGAAAACCCGGCTAGATGCTGACAAACAAACTCTCAACGATGACAAGGAATGGGAGGTTGTTAACGTTGGGATTTACTGGCAGCATAAAATCAGCCAAATTATGATGGGAAATATTAATCAAGGCTGCGGGAGAAACAGTCATGAATTATTTTTGCTTTGCACCATATTTAACTGACAGAATATTCATTGAAGCTGATCAATCCTTAAGCACACAGTTTAAGCTTTCTGTTTGACAAAAATGTCTGTCTTTTTCTCTCGCTTTGTGTGTGTGTGTGTGTGTGTGTGTGTGTGTGTGTGTGTGTGTGTGTGTGTGTGTGTGTGTGTGTGTGTGTGTGTGTGTGTGTCCCAGATTCTTATCGGGGAAGTGACCAGTTTTTTTGTGAAGACAGAAGGAGCTCAGGAGAAGACCATCGTGACGGCTGACTGCTGTTACTTCAACCCTCTCCTCCGTAGGATCGTACGTTTTCTGGGTCAGTCGCACTCCTGAAGATCAGAGGTTTTTGAGTTTTGACTAATAAAGCTTCCCTTCTCTGGGGCGAAGCCTCATTAAGACTTACACCACTACTCCTACATCTTACAGTATGTAGACTAGACATGAGGAGCCCCTTGTCCTTAACGTGGGTCTCCAGTGATTAATTTTCATTACCCTTATTTTTATGTCGTATTCTGTTGATGCTCTGTGATCTTTTTCACCACGTCTGTGTGGCAGACTGAAGTTATGAATCATAAAAGCAAAGACTGTTTCTGTCTGGCCTTTCACTCCAACACAAGTCCCATTTGAGTGCTTGTTTCTGTCACAGACCCTCTCACTTTCACTCTCTCCGTTTGTCATTTAGGTGTGTACTCTTTCGGCCTCTTCACCACCACCATCTTCGCCAATGCCGGTCAGGTGGTGACAGGAAACCAGACACCTCATTTCCTATCTGCATGTAAGCCAAATTACACGGCTCTGGGCTGCCAGTCTCCACTGCAGTACATCACAGAGCGCCGAGCCTGCACAGGAAACCCGTACTTGGTGGTGTCCGCCCGCAAATCCTTCCCCTCAAAGGATGCAGCACTCAGCTTTTACTCAGCCATCTACACAGTGGTAGGAAACTTTTTTTTGTGTGTGTGTGTGAATTGGTGAAGGGAGATGCCCCCCTGATTTGCTTTTATTTTAGAGTTAATGGTTAAAGTTTAGGTTAATTTACTAATGCATTTTATATGCAAGGAGAAAGTGGATTAAGACGGGTAAAATACACAACACACAATGAAGCACCCCTAAAAGGTCTTCCTGAGAGTAGCGTAAATCAGATTCACTCTTTTCGGCATTAGTACATGTTTATTATAACATTCAAGCCTCCCTAATTACAACAAATCAACCCATATGGGATTCATTATTCACTGGGTATTATTAGTAGTTTCCAAGAAAGACTGGAAGATGGATATAGCCACCACGATCCTATTTTTGTGCGGGCTTACATTTTAAGCCTTAATTTCAGCAGTTTTCTTTCTTCCACCATGTTGGTATTTTTGCAGCTGCTGAGCTTGGCTAACAAGGTGCATCGAGAGACTGCGTTGGTGAATAGTGCAGACACTTACCTGCTAATTAGTGCTAGGCAAAATATAAATAAATTACTAGTATTTTACTCACCAAATTTGGAGCATAGATTACTCGGACTGGCTATAATTATAATAATAAGTAATAATAATAAACTAGATAGACTTTTTAAAACAGAAATGTTTTAAAATGAGTTATAGATACCCAAAGAGTTTTTTGTTTCCCGGCTGAAAACATGGTTATTTTGTCTGATGCAAAGTTGGGTATTTTTCTGCTGCTTGCTTCTGACACACACTAAATCCTGGCAGCACATCAACCCTACTCTCCACCTACACTGGCTCCCAATAAAGCGCACAGATATAAATATAAGATCTTCTCCTCACCTACAAGTCCCTTCATGGTCGTGCCCCTCTGCTCCTCTTTAAACTGATCTTCATCTCTGCACTCCATCCCTGAGTTACTGGCTCCTCAGACATGAGCCGCTGTCCATTTCCACCTCCATGCTGCAGATCCGGGGGTACAGAGTTGTATGTATCAAGAATCCAACTATAAGACAAAGAATATTATTCAAAACCCACTGTTTCGCCCTTCACCCACTCTAACAAGCACAGACTGATTTTAATTGATCTTTTCTTTATAATTTATGCAGCACTCCTCTTTCTGATCTGAAAAACCTACATATTATTATCATAAAGAAATACACATCTGATCTTTTGCAAACTGGTCTTCATTTCAGTTTTATACACAACTGTCAAAGTTTTTAATATTCAGCAGTAAAACATGTTCATCTAACAGTAATAAGGGTTCACCAAGTAATGCTGGGGAGGGGGGGGGGGGGCACTTACATGAGGCTTTAATTACATGAACTTGTTCCCGTTATTTAAAAAGTTTTAAACCAGTCATGGTGGTGTTATCGTGCTGCTGTTAAACCACTCAGCTGCGGCCTCCTGTGCTGTACTCAAGCTGTTTCAACTATAAAGCCAGTCAGTCTCTCAGCTGGCTGACTGAGCTGTAGTTATTTCACCATATTTCTGCTCTCCAGATGTACGTGACCCTGGTGTTCAGGACCAAAGGGACCCGCCTGATGAAGCCCACGTTATGCCTGGTGCTGTTATCTCTGGCCGTGCTAGTGGGGGTGGTGAGGGTGACCGAACACAGGAACCACTGGAACGATATCCTGGCTGGATTCGTGACAGGAGGTGCCATTGCTGCCTTTCTGGTAATAAGGAGAAGAGGGAGGAAATGGGGGGGATTGTGGGTAAGGGAAAGCGGGCGGGGGATAAATGAGATTTCACTTGACTCGGCAGTGACCCTTGGATTTATGAAGATGAGATGAGATGCTTTACTTTGGTACTTTCAAAATGCCTCCTTATTTTACTGTTTTATATATTATTAGACTGATATTACACCTGCATCCCTGCAAACTATGGATTTTATAGCTGTAGCTGGTTAAAGTGGAGCTCATTTCGAACTCATTTGTTTCCAACTTAACTATTCACACATTTTATCTACCTTTTATTCTCCATCTAATAGTATTAGTTTATAGTCTAATATAGTATAGCATAGCTATAGTTTAACAGCTATAATTCATCCTGATTGCTAACGTGGCAAAGGTGTGTGTGTGTGTGTGTGGGGGGGGGGGGGGGAAGTTATAAAATCAAAATAATGTCACACCACCGG
>VOQJ01006642.1:1888-12406 GCA_015052665.1 Apistogramma diplotaenia
CCCCCCCGCGGAACCCCCCCCCCCCCCCCCCTTGCCTCATATGCCTAAACCACACCCTAACTTTGATATAGACTTTTTCATGCACAAGCAATGTAAACAGGATTAGTGGGCAAGCATGACTAATAAAAGCACCTACTAGTAAGACAAGGTAACATCTGTCTGGGAAGTGTCCATTAGGTTAGAGCATGAGCCTGTCTGTGAAGAGGCGGTGACGGAAAGGGGAGAAGTTCTCCAGACAGAACATAAAATTGTTCCCCATAGGCCGTGATTCATTTCCTCATGGGAGTTATAAACAAGCCTAACTGTAAACCAAGGTGGTAATCGAGCTCTGTTTCAAGGAAAGAGGAATTCACATATGCTCACACACATAAGAAAACCATTACACAGCCAAAGTATCAAATCTACACTACAGGGCAGCTTGAAGCACTTTCTATGGGAAACAAAGCAGAACATGTCCTCCACAAGCCCCCTCAACTCAGCTGTAGTGCAAAGTATCACCATACCTGTTGGGTCCTGTTAGGAGGACGGCAGAAAATCGCTCCGGTGATGAAGAAAAATGAATTTTCCAAAGGCCGCCTTACACAAAAGTTTGCAGTTATAGTTAGAGGAAACGACGCTGAGCACTACAACATGTACTCATGGTTGTAACAGCCTGAACAATGAGTCAAAGCAGGTCCAGTTTTAAACCAATGTTTGAATTGCCACAGCCATGTGATTTCATATCTCCCACACAGTTACCACCCATATCAGAGGAGCACAGCACACTTTTGATATAAGTGGTAACTATTAAAGATCATATGGGAAAAGCCCAGAAATAACATTTCCGCTGACTGGTCTTTTTTAGCTGTTGCCACTCAAGCTTTTTCTGCCCATTAACATTCCATCAGTCGCTGTATTCACTGAAGATAAACACGGACCCCTGTGAAAATAAGTAAAATATCTCTTTAGGGTGCTATTCTTTTTCTTTCTTTCTTTCCCCTCCGTGACAAGTTAACAAAAGGTTCACATGTACAGGCTCTTACATCGTTGCCAAATTCCCAAAAGCTAAATGCACCAAGATTTATTCTGTCAGATTTTAAAATTGTCTGCTGTGTTGCAATGATGCGTGGGAGTATAAGAAAGAGAAGCTGGCCTAATTCACATGTACCTCTCTTATCCTTCCTTGCAGGAAGCTCTATTGATATCTTGTTACTTGAATGCCTCTGTTAGCACTGCCAACAGCATAGCCCAAAACCTCATGGATCATTATTGGTGCCTCACTTTTACCTAAAGATCAGCTGATGCTTCAAAAAAAAGGAAAACACAGTGTGCAGGAGGTAAAGTCCGGTGCCTTTAGCGTGATGGAAGCTTGAACCAATATGTGTGGACAGCACTAAAGTGCCCAAAGCCAGGTTTGACAAAAACAGGGACTGCAAGAATCACGAAGACCGAAATACACAGATACCAGTTTCTGTGTCTCATCTAGCCTAGAAACCCCAAACAGGGGCCCTTTCTTCACAAATGAAAAACGCTGAGAAAGTCAGATGGTGCCGGCAGCATTATTATTTAATCTTTATTTAACTGGGACTTTAAAATCTCATCTGCTAGACTGGCCAAAAAAATAGCATCAGCTAAATGCTGATGAAAACAGCATCAGCTAAATCAGCAATAGATTACACAACAATACAAATAATAACGTGAAAGCATACAATAACTGTACATATACATAAAATGAAGCATGAAATACAGAGCCATGGGGATTCTACGCCTGAATGGCTCTGTCAAAGGCCAACGTAGCCGGCCTTAAATTACTTTAATTAAATGAAACCAGTTTTCCGAGATTTAGTTAATTTAGTAGCTGATTCCAGCAAGAGGGATATTCAGCTGTTTTCAGTCCCGCTGCCACGGATGTATCAGCTCAAGCATCTTGCTATGCAGTCTGCTTTTGTAACACAGTTGTGAAAGAATGAGTCGTTCCAAAGAGCTCGCTGAATTCAAGCATGGTACTGTAATATGATAACAGTCCTGAAGCAAGTCTGTACTAGAAATGTCTCCTCCCCCCTCCCGAGATATTCCACGATCGACTGTAAGTGGCATTACTGCAAAGTGGAAGCATTTAGGAACCACAGCGGCTCAGCCACAAAGTGGCACACCGCATAAAGTTGGTGAATTTAGTGCGGAAAAGTCGCCATCGCTGCTCACCTAATTAATGAGAAATGAATTTATGAGTTCCAAAGCTCCTCAGCACTTTTGCCCATACATTGTATCGCACCAGTTAGTGTGCACAGGAAAACAGACCGTCCAATCGGATCATACAATGTGCAATTTGCCAAAGCAGCCTTGGTAAATAGCTGGCTTCATGAAAGACATAAATAACCCTTTCATTCAGAGCCACTTTGGGCATCACTGAAGCAGCAGCTCATAACTACCAGCAACACAAACAGTATTTCAGTTGTACGACTCTTTGTAGTTGACTAAAATACTGCTTTGCAGTCACAGCAGACTGTTTCTCCGAGCAGGCTATTAGAGCCAGACGTTTTAAAACACCATGTTTGTACTTTGTACTAACGATCCAAATGTGTAAGTTTGATGCCCGACGAGGCACCCGAAGTGCTCCAAAGATGGCCCGTCCTCGTCTCCGGGGTGCCAGTGATTGCTGCTTTGTAAGAGCCACTGGCTGATTTTCACACAAGGTGTCCACTGTTGTAAATGTCCCAGGATGATGCAAACCAGTGCCTCCTGGCTGTTAACCCTAGATTATATAATGATTCCACCCCCAGCCCTCCAACCTCCTAATGAAGACCTGTCAGATGTCAATATAGCCGCATCCAAAGCATTAGAGGCGACAGGACAGCATGTAGATAACAAGGAGATGCAAAAGGCGCTTCATGATGCAGCATTACTGACACACCAGCCTTTCTCTAGCAAACAGTAAAAATGTGAGTTCTGATTTATGTAAATACATTACTGAGTTAGAGCAATGTAATCACAATCAAGTCTGAGCCAGCAAATCAAAGATTTCTTTGAAGCATTGTGTGCTGGCTAAGTTTCCAAAAATGAATAAACATGCTTTTTTGAACGCTGCCATTTTGAGCGTAGGTAGGGTGAAGCCAATTTTAAGCCTGGCAGCGAGCCACCTTCAACTCTGCTTTAGTTCCTGGCAGAGAGCAAACTTCTTGTGTACACATTTGCACCGTCACACTGAATGACTAATGAGCCTCCCTCCTCCATAAATAAACAATGAAAACAAACAGGACGAGCGGCAATTCTAACAACTCAGAAGATCTTACAGTCCACTTACAGCTGGTTCTAAACCATTACACAGAAACCTGTTACAGATTTGGAGGAAGGTTTCGGATTCTGCAGACATATTACAGAGCAGGGCCCACATTTATCAAGCACTTCACAGCTCAGAACTCATTAAGGCTGACTTGGACTAAAAATACACAGTTACATGAGAGTTAGACACGAAGCTTAAGGCACAGACTGTCAATAAAGAAACATGATGTCTTATGTTTTATTCTGACTGTTAACACTGGCAGGATGGGAAACAGAAAACTGAGATTTATTGCTGATGTATGACAGCAAATCAAATTTTAACTAGCAGGCAAAACATAGTTTTTACACAACGAAATATCTAAGGGATTGATTCAAAGCCACAACCTCCAGCTAACCTGAAAAACACATTTATATGTAAAACTGCAAGCTCTATATGAGGGCTCCAACTTCATATTAATTGACGATAAAGTAAACTGCACATTTATTTAATGAATGAATGCAGTCGTGCATACTCACTGTACTCTAATGTAAAACCAGCACACACAGTAATATGTTAATTTTTCATTAATCAGCTAACCCTAGCAGCTCTAATCACCCACCCCTTTGCAAGAGCATGTAAATGCATCTTAGCCTGCATTAAGATGTGCACAGCGCTCATCATGTGAGGTCACAAAGTACATCTTGTGTTTGTGCTAAAATGCATAATCAAAATGATATCATGGCTCACTATTGTGACATTTATGCGGGTTACATTTCGCCTTCTTTCAAAAGCACCACGCATCCAATACACTCAGCAAGGCCCCTCAGACTGGTGGCAGCCCGTAATAAAGCTGTCACACAGGAAGGCATCTTGAAGCAGTCTCTAAAAGATTTATTTAAAGTGGCAGCTAAATCCAGCCACCTTACACGAGAAGCAGGGATGCATTTATCAGCACCACCAGCAGAGGTCTTACAGCGGGAAACAATGGCTTTCCTCTCACTCAGAGCCGAGCAGGAATGCCTGCACACATCAGTTTGTGAACTGCTGCACGAATGTGGGAAGGCTGCATTTATACTGAGCAAGTACTGTTGATATTTAAAGTAGACTCTTGACTTGGAGAGGCATTCGTTCCTACTGCCGCAGAAACATATTGCAGAGGGCTGGCAGCTGATTAGACTGATGGATCAATATGAGGTGCAGCCATTACTACAGTTATGAAGCCCCTGTCAGCTCCCTGCACTCAGGCCTCATCTCTCACATAGGCTCCTAACAACACCGAAAACAGGCTGTGTAGAGCTGATACACCATATGAAAGGAGGAAAAGATTGATTTTGTTGCACCTAGTCTCTAAAGGTAACATATGGAGCTTTTAACTGCTACGGGCAATGCAATCCCGATACTGCTTCTCGTGAGTGCTGTCTCCATGTTCATGAGGGCACAGTGCAGTAAATGGCTGGAGATGGCACTGAATTATCAAGGCTGAACTACAACAATGAACCTAATGTAAACAGAAGGTTTGCAAATACTTCACGAAATCTGCATTTACTAAGCATGTTAGCCTTTAAGATGCATGCTAAAGGAGAAACACGTAAAACCTTCTGTCATCTATGACTTCGCCGTCCCACTAGGAACATAGACAGAACGTCTTCCAATGAGCAAAAAAAAAAACTAACAAAAACACAGGTTACCTTGAATTTAAAAGAACATCCAAAGTGAGAATTTGGGTTAAGGTTATGTCCAGTTATCCGGGCGTGCAGTTCTCTCTATAGCTCACAGTGAGTCACCTGATCTCAAACAGACGGCTCACACTCTAGGATGCAGAAACCCAGCAGGCTTCCAATGCACCAATTTAGATCAAGGGATGCACATTTAGCAGTTTGTTCTCCCCTGGGTTTTGTTTTTATGTGTTTCACTGTGGCAAATTCCTCCTATGATAACTCAGGTGATGTCATTCGGCTCGTGACACAAACATATCAATCACGGCAGTATAGACTATTCAAAGAGGGACTTGGCATACAGTTCAAATGTTTGTTTAGGCAGGGACAGCTGAGGATTGAGTGTGGGAGGAGTCACTCCCCCACAGTGGAGCAACAAAAGGCACTGTATGCAATCACTGCTACTGTCAGTGCTCGTCTCGCTGTCCCACATAAAGTGAACCAAATCCCCAGAAAGTAACTCACCGTGCATGCTATAGAGATGCTGATTTATTTTCAACAAGTTTTAAATATCTCTACTCTCTGAAGAAGTCGTGACAAACTGCTACTATTTATATCTCTGAGTACCCCATCTAGCAGCAGTGCACTCAAGTCATGATGGGCCTCGCACTAAAATGCCTGCACACAGGCACACGGGAGGACTGATGCGGTTGTAAAAAGTAGCAAAGTTGATATTCAAAAATAACTGTGGAAGCCCTTCACACAGGTTTGATTATATATAGATGAATGGCTTTTACAAATGCCAGCAACGCAGACGGACTGAAGTGAAAATCAATCTCTTTCACCTAGAAATGAGCAAACAATTACTCGGGATTAGGTAAGAGTTATCAGTGCAGATATCAGGCAGCTATTAGCACTAACGTGGGAACGTCAAAGACGCACCTGATTACGATGGCATTTGCACCAGGCATTCGTGCTGTTGCTGAGCTTAAGAAGCACAGTTGATGACATGTACCCGTGAAACCCCACTGTGGGACTGCAGGGTCTGCAAGGGGACGGCGGATCAAGGAGGACCAAGAGGGTATTAACAGCAGTAGCGGAGAGATATTATTCCTACTTCTGCTCCTGCATTCAAAACCTGGCACCAGCCAGTACACAGAATACCACTTGGCCTTTTATTTCAACTCTCTGGAAAAGTGTGAAAAGACAATACGGTGCAATATTTTACTTGGACCGTTTTCATGAAAGCTTAACTGCGAAAGCAGAGGTTTGGTTCCTCTTTATAAATAACAGCTGAAGTTAAAAAAAACCCCAAAACAAAACAAAAAAAATGAGACAACCGGCTGCCTGCTTGGATTTGGATAAAAACAAATTCAGAGGTTTAATTTATCTGTTTTAGTGCTCCAGAGTCCTCTGTGGACATTTTAACATGGTGCTCCGAGAGCTCACAGCTGTAGAGCATTTGAGCAGAATGATGGCTTCCAACAACTCCCTAATCATCACGGACCATCTGGAAAACAACTGGGCCGTGCACTGTCCACCGGACTGAGGTAGACAGACAAGAGAGGCAGAGAGAGGAAGATAAAGCTGGGGAAAGAAAGTATAAGATTTTTCAGGGCTCGATATCAAAGCTGTAACATTTTTAAGAGGGCAGGAGATATCCAGAACAGATCACAGAACTGATAGCATGGATAACAAAGTAAAAACATTTCATGTGCAAATAAAAGTTGCTTTCCACCTCTTTGTTCACTGATCAGCTTGTTTCATTTCCACAGCATCTTACGGCACACATTTCTACCACAGGCACCCTGGAAAATAATAGGGAGCTGAGACTTTAGCTCCTCTGGCCTTTTCAGAAGCAGCCCATCAGGCTGGGCAACATGGGATTGGAAACTTTCTAAATTGTCCTTGTGACTTAAACTTCATAACCCTTTGTAACTCAGCTATATAGATTTAAAGTAAGGTAAATGGACTGCACTGAAGAGAATGCAGAGGGAGACTGAAGCATATCCCTCGAAAATCAGATGTGTAAAACTAGAACACGGCCGGCACACCGAGGTTTCAAATGTAGACCAAATCATTTGTGGGATAATTGCAGACTGCAGCATGACCTCCACGAAGGCAAATGTCCCTGGATTCAACCTGACACAGCATCAGCAAAGGAAGGCTCATTGCAGATTAACACAGGGATTAATCAAGTTCAGCAGCTTTCTCAGCATTAAATCAAGACGCCACGTAACTAAGAGGCTTCATGACCAAAGAATTACTGTCGTCTATATGTTCCCCTACTTAACCCTACATTTGCTTAGAAGATTCTATAAGATTTGACCACACAGGGTGCAATTACAGAAACAGCTGCAAAACAAGCACACCAGCAAGACTTGTGTGTTCTACAGAGAAAAGATGAAATGTATAAATACATATATATCGCACCAAGGAATCCGTAGGAGTGTTATGATTCAGTTAAAACTCAGCCCATATTTTTTCATAGATACTGTTTTTTTCCCTCATGGGATGAAAAGAGAAGCAATAATTGTGCACACAATTTGTAAACGACACATGCATTACAAAAGGCTAACTTGGTCTGATGTGGCTTTTCATTGAGAAACTGTCTTAATCAGCACCTGGAGCAGCCACCGACATCAGAGGACCTCTTACGCACATGTTCACACGCAGAGCATCCAAACACCAAAACAGACGCACAATTCCCCCCAATAGAAGCCAGATGGTAAGGACCCCACCGAGACTTAAAGGCGTGAGAGTAGTGTGAGCGGCTCAAAGCTTGGCTCGCTGACGGTCTGACTCCCAGTCAGCACCCAGCCACACAACAGAGAGTTATAGAGGTGGAGATCGGGATGATGTACAGCAGACTACTTTCGCTCTTAAATCACATTACACACACACACACACGCACAAGTGCTCTGCAAGAGCACCGAGCGCAGACAGTGTTAGTGAGTCAGCAGTCACACACATCAGAGCCTCCCTTTGCCAAGAGGATGAGTAAATATTCTCTCAGCACTTTGCAGTTTGAATAAGGCATTGTCCCTTAGCTCATTTGTTAATGTTAGTCATGTCTAATGGCCAACATACCAATACAACCCTAGAAGTTTCAATATTATAGCCGAAAACTAAAATCTGGATTTTATTTTACTCAAAGTTTATGAGTAACTCAAAACCAAATAAGAATGCATTTTCATTATATACTAAGCTCTGAGAGAAAAAACTGCATGTACTGCCCTGCTGCCATTGGCTGCTTCTTTCTGTTATTCATTCTCTTCCTGAAAGGGGCGGGGCTGAAACACCCTAAAAACCAGACATACACAAACAAGGAAAGGCAAAACTGATAGCTGAAGCGGTAAATTAAAGCACTTTGAAAGTTGTTTTTTTACAGGCTACCCCACATGGAAAGCAGTTTTGACATCCATCATTCAACACAGGCTGACATTCAATCTAAGGTATCAATCAACACTGGCTTTTAGACACGCACGGCTCTCAAGCTGGTGTGGTGACTATAAATAAATAAAACGAATAAACCCCATACACACGGCCGATAATCCCTTTCTGCTGGGTCCATATGTATAACATTTTGTCATGTGTGCTGAGAGGCATGAAGGTTGAGGACCCTATGTGCAGAATCTGGAGCCAAAAGTCAGCTAATAAAGCCGTGTTTTGACTTATCAAATCACAAAGTTAACAAAGCTACAGCAAATGCATGCAGAAAGTGATGAAGGGAAGTAGAGACAGCAGGGAGAGCAAGACAAGTGGACAGAATGAAACTAACAAGACAATGAAAGCAAAAGTGAACACAATGCAAACACTACAAGGGACTGGCAAAATCAAACAGGAAGTGACTTACGATGGGAACATGAACACAGACATGACAGAACACAGGCAGGTAGACTGAGGGATACTAAACTGCACAGACACATGAATGAACATAGCAGGAAAATCTACAAAACAACAGGCAAACCAAGAAGCCACGGAATAATTTAATAACCAGGAACAAAATTCAGAAAAAACGATGATGGCGTGAGGATGCAAACAAGCCATTATTACAAACATGACCTAGAAAACAATAAAGGCCATCTCAAAATGCCTAAACATCAAGAAACAGAGACTTTACGAAATAGAAATTTTCATAAATTTCTGATGTCGGGTGAAGACAGTTGGTCCAGATGCACCCTTTTGATTACGTTAAGTCGGCCTATGATCTGCAATATGACCTGAAACTAGTGAGAGCATAAATTCATGAGTAAAACATTTATAGAGGTCACAGAACAAGGGAGCTGAGCGCCGCGTTGACAGTTACAAACATGTAAATAACCACGGGAGCGCATCTCGGCCGGGCCCTTAACAAGAGTGCAGGTTTTTCCAAGGCTTCACTTTTCAGACCCAGAAGATTCATCCATCTTTTACACTGTGTGCGATAAGGGACCACAAGCCAAAGGACAGATGCAAGAATACCACGGTTACATCATCCAAGTTGTTGTATTTCCTCACCACTGTGCCAGCCCCTGTTTACCAACAGCATCTGTGGTGTGATGAAGTTCATCTAACCTTCCGAACGTCTTGTAAAGATTAAAATGTAATCTCAGAAATTCTCGGGTGCGTCTGACTTTGTAATGAATTTTTTTTTAATATGCCTTCTTAATTCTTCACTGCTGGCACAGGAACGGTTGAATGGAGGTCTTCTTCTGGAACTTTTCACGTGGATTCCCAGCTTAAAAATTTGTCACCTCAGTGTTTGACAGGTGCTCAAATTTCCTACAGTGTACAGAGAAGAGGTTAGTAAAATTAGAAATGAATTACCTTGTAGGTGTGATTGTGGTCATCTGTCATTGTGAGACAGACTGGCAGGCTCTCCTGTGTGCATCCTGGCTCTCGTGCAGCGTGTTGTTTAACAGGCTGCGGCTCTAGCATTACAAATAAAAGGAACTGGCTTTACCTGTTCCTTTCACACTAAGTCTCTTGATACTCCTGAAGGTGCTATGAGCTAGGACACATAATGTAAGAAAGCCTTCTGCGTGACAGTAAACTGTGTGTGAATGGTAACAGCTTTGCTTTTACAAGTCAGGGTTCAAACAACCTGAAGGTGTTATTAGACAATTAAATATACATCATTAACTTGCATTTGTTTACTTTCAAGTCAAAACACTGGAATTTCTGCCTCCTTCTCACGTTTGCGACTGGATGTTAAGGGTTACATAATCAGGTCTGGTATAAGGCTTTGCTCACAGCATGGTTTGTTCCCTGGAGAGCAGGGAGTGCCTTTAAATGTCTGCCATAACTGTCATTCTCATAGTTAAGGAGGGTTCACAGCGACTCCCATCATTCTTGCACATTAGGATTAGACTCCAACTTTCAGCTCTTACAATATTCAAGGAAAAAACGACCAACAATGACACTGCAAAGCCAGACAGACAGAAATGAAAATAAAGTGAACTCATCCTTCAATATTTTTTTTCATTTACTTTAACTTAGGTCAGTAAAAAAAAAAGCCTCCTCGTTTGGGGGGCTGACTTTCTAATCCCCGTCTTCAGATCTCTGATAAGATATGCCTGAGTTTACTGAAGAAGAGACTTAAAAAGAGACAAGGCACAAACACAATAAAACATTTCAGAACCC
>VOQJ01006643.1:5408-20491 GCA_015052665.1 Apistogramma diplotaenia
AAAAAAAAAGCAAACAAAAAATATATATATTTATAGTAGCTATACAGAATTACCCGCCCTTGCTGCCCATGATTACTCATACAGCCAGAGGCCCAGTGATTTAAATTCACAAGTGGCAAAACAAAAAGGTTTAATTTAGAAAACTAGTGGTCATGTGACCCTCCAAAAAGAGGACTTATACATTAAACAGGAGCGAATGTGAACAAAGGTCAAAGGCATTTCCATGTGAGGCACGACACCACACGCAGGTCTTACCAAAGGAGTGATTGATGACTTCAAAGAGAGCGAAGTAACTCGCCATAATACTGTCCATCCCAACCTTCATAACTAATGCCTAGAGAAGAGCAATGCAGGATCAGTTATTTACCAGCAAGACACAATTTGACGTATAACAGGAAATGAATTGATGGCAAATGCTGTAGAATCAGACCAGGGGTGGTCTTACCTGGTACACCTGATCCGTGGTACTGTTCTTACGGACCCTGACGGAGATGGTTGTTTTGTCTGGGAGGGCTATCCGCAGCTCTACATCTGTCACGCCATTGTAGTTCTGTACAGTGAAGCCAAACAGAATTAGAACAACTGCAGAGCTGTGTTTACCGCTGTGGATTAGCAAGGGTTTGTACGTGCTTGTTTGAATATGCAGGTCCGTGTTTGTTCCCGCTAAGTTACAGCTAAGTACTTTTGGATTAAAAAACAAAAACCAACAAGCCATAACCAAACAAGAATTACAATCTGTAAGAAGTCTTAATCCTCCAAATTGTGCTTCTTTAAATGTGGGATTACATCAGGGCAATGGTATTTACTTTGCGGAGGTAACCAATTTCCAGACTGCCACACTGGCCAACACAGCTCACAAACAGCTCCCTTCAACCAATGACATGATACATATACAGTTTTCTCAAACTGGACCAGAACAGTTTAAATACAACTTCAGAGATTTGGAGTCAAACCATAAGCTGGAAAAAAGCTTCTGAGTTTCTGTAAATATCTAATAACCAATAAGAAAGTCAGAAATTAAATATCTAATTGAAGAGAGAGTTTCAGATAATAAACACAAAATGTAGTGCCGAGCACTCGGACAAGTTTGCAGGGAAAAGAAAATTTGATACCAAGCATAAATAAATAAATAAATAAATACAATCACACTGCTGCAACACTGATGCATACCTCATCTGATTCAGAGAGAAACTCTTGCATGATGTCACTCTCCCCGATCACCCGCACAGAGCACACTAGACACAAACGGAGAAAAATGGAGAGAAACAGATTAGGTCAAGGTAGATGAAATAAACAAAGGGCAGCTAAGCATCACTATGGATCGGATTTACAATATTTACTGTGCACTTGCTGCAATAGTGTACATATTCAACCTTCAAATGGACTTGGGGGCAGCAACTTCTCCTGAACACAAGACCTGGTGATCTTTCCAAATGATCTTACCCCGCTCGAGATATTCCTCCAAGCCTCTACGCCGCGCATCCAGCTGCTGCTCGGAAAGGGAGAAGGGCCATTTACCCGGAAGCTTTGGGAAGTTGAAGTTAGAAAATTCCCTCTTCAGGTTCTGGTGCAGGATGGCAAACTCACGATAGCGTTTTGAACACAGCTGTCTCCCCGACATATACACATTGTATACCTATGGCCATAAAAAACAGAAGTGAAACAGCATTAGAGAAGACAGGAAGAGAGAAAAGTTTGCATCAGAGAGTTACAAGGTTTTTTTTAATATTGACATCAGTTAATAGTCGCCTCAGGAGGAAAAACCACCTCCCTTCAGTTCAGAAGTGCAGAAGCCTTTTAGACGAGAGCTAAAAGTCCAGACGCCTTCAGCTCGAGCACTTAAGCCCAAAATCCATTTAAAACTGAAGGTGTTGGTGTTGACAGGTGTGGACCACAAGTATTTTATAATCAGGCAAACACACTCATGGACACCTTCCTCACCCTTCCACAGAAGCCTAGCCCTCAGGGGAAACATGTCAGATGTCAAATCAGCACTTACCACAAACCTCTCAGAGTGCTGTTCCACGTGCTTGTACGTGGGAATAGAAATGGGCACGGCCTGCTTGTCACTGTAGTCGTAGTTGGGCTGGACATCCTCTCCTCCTTCCAAACAGTCAGCCTCCTGAGGTGGAACAGACAGCACAGCCAGAACCAGCTCCTTCTCCCCAGCACGGATCAGGTCCACCACCTGCTTATGGGTTGCGCCTTCCACGTTCACCCCGTTACTAGAAGAGAGTGAGTGCAGGAGAGAGATGAAGGAATGGAGAGGAAGAGGCATAAAGGACACTGATTGATCTGAAATGTTCTCACATGTTCAATCTATATTTGAAAATACAGATAAGTCTGTGAACTCTCTACAAAAGGACCATGTCAGGGCACAAATACAGGTGCAATTTAAAGTATTTACAGGGACCTCTAGTGTGAATAATAACTAAGAATACACAAATTTTACTCCTGATCCCAGTTTCTTCAATTCAAAAATCTTCCAAAAGAAAATCATGATCTGTCATTTTTATGCAAGCTAAACCTAAAGCCTGAATATGGAACAAAAAATAAATAAATAAAAGCCATTGTCCTGCTCTGACTGAACAGATCTGAGATGTAAGAAAAGATGTCACAGTTGACAACTGATGCATTTAACAGTCACTACTGCCACAGATGCAGATCAATGTGTCCAGGAATACAATAATCCCACTCTCTTTAAAAAAAAGGTTCTGTATAAGCTGCCAATCTGTTTTCTGTACGCTCTCTTAATAGACGGTGTGGTAATATCTGCCCATTGTCTTCCATTTACTAGCACAATGCTGAGAGGTTTAAGTAACCAGGTTGGCTCTAATGTCCTTTTCCCCTGGTGCGCCCTTCTCGACTTTGCTGAGAGCAGATGGCACAAGCATCAGGTGTCTTTGCTAATCTTCCAGTGAGAAACTGTGGAGCAGACACAGAGAAGGAGGGAAGAAGGAAAGGTGTGGGCACAGGCCTGCCCATTGATTACCATGTCTCTATTAGACATGACATTTATCTGTGTAGTATCACTGACTGCAGCTCACTGTTCAGGTGAAAAGACAAACTGGGGGAGGAGTGAAACAAAAGGGTGAATCCATTATCATACAATGCCAACTTGGTGAAAGCAGAAATAACCATCAATTTTGATTAAATATTTCATCCACGTATGCTTACTGAGAAATTTCATGACCAATTCAACAACAAAACAAATAAAATAAAGATATGCAAGCAGACAGTCATATCTTGCTTGGCTCAAGCCGTTTCATAAACTTATATTTTAATCAGCCGTATCCTCCTGTTACTGTTATCAGCCGTTATCAAAACTGATAAAAGGTTCATTGATTAGCAGTGAACTGAAGGCGGCTGAGTGGTTTACACTATTGCCTCAAGAGTCACGTGTTCAAACCTATGTGGCATTTTCATGTTCTGCCCATATTTCTGTTCCTCTGGTAACGCCCACCTCAGCAAAACATGCCAGGTTAATGCTGCTTATGTGGGCCCAGGATGCTTTTGCCAAAGAGATTCTGGATCAGGAGTTTCACTTCCTGGTTATGTAAAGTTTTAAAAGTTGATGTCTTACAGAACACAGTATTATCATCTAACACACACACAAGGGCAAAACAAGGTCATTTTTTGTATGTTTTAAGGAATTAGTGAAAGAAACGTCTATGTTGCACTGTACAGTACTGTGATCACTCAGGCAGAACTGATAGACTCAAGACAAGAAACACTACATGAGCTGCTTATTGTAAATAAAGTACATTGCTGGCTTTCTTTGTTTGCTAAGCCTTTGAAGTAAAATGCTGACAACTGACATATTTAACAGGCTGAAGGCCTAGTTGCTAGGTTTAGTCAAAAGTTCAAACTAGTTAACAGGTCACATGATAAGTATTGGTCCTGTCATAAGACAGCAGAAAGAAATAATGGGTTTTAAAACACATGCTGATGTCTCAGCAAATGGGAGTCAGAGCGGTGTTCCTTCTTATCAGTTTCTGTTCTTCCTCATTTTATGTTTAGTCTTTTTGGTCAAATGACAGCAGTACTGCTCAAACTTAATACTTATTTTCAATCTGAACACAACACTTTGTAAGAACTACCCTATTACCATTAACACTTAAGGTTTTATTGAAGGCCAAGGCTTACATTACTGCTGGTAGATTTATTCACAGTAGCTGACATTGTAACTTCTGTGTACGGACAATTTCCTCTTACATTTAAATACCAGCTATGACTCAAAGGCACGAAGGGGTTCACCTAAAGTACTTCAAGTACATTTGCCTCCTGTTTACCCCGGCGTGATACACAAGAGTGTCACCAAAACAAAACACTCCTAAAAATGTCCCCTCGTATATCTAACTCATTAAAGGTCATTCACAGCAATAAAAAAACAAGAATCAATAGAAAGCACCTAAAATTGCCCATGTAAACAGTACGGCCGGTGTCAATGCTAGTCAGTGAAAATAAGACCACACACGTCAGATGCTGAATCTGAGTGACAACACTGCCATTCTCTGTCATTAGACAGGCTAAGATAACATAGAATCACTATTATCTATATGATAATCCAGTGGAAACTGGACTGGCTTCTAAATTTCGTCCTTAAGTTCACGCTGGAGCTGACACTACGCAAGGAGCTAGCCAAACACATTAGCTACCTGGCTCGCTAGCGAGCTACAGCTAATCAACATGCACAGGCTGTAGTCTAACTTATGTAAGCTGGTTAGCTTGCTGGTTAACTCATCACAGCTATAGCCTTAAATATCTACTCAGGTCCAAATGCTCTCAAGCTGAATAATTAACAAACTAGTGAGTTACTTAAAAGGCCACAAGTGGCGAACCTCGGAGACGGAATAACACATGTTTGAAACTGGATCCACACAGGCTAAACTGGGCAGCTAGCTCCAATTGCTAACTCCTCGTCCTAACTGGAGGGGATGGACTTACACCTCCAGGATCCTGTCACCCTTCACTATCCCGGCTCGGTCCGCAGCACCTCCGGGCAAAACGGCGCTGACATGCTGGAGAGGAGCGTAGAGCTCCCCATTGATGCTTCGAAGCTGTCCTCCTTCGCTCACTTGACCGCGAACGTTGAACCCATAGCCGGACTCCGACTTGACGATCCTCACTATCCGCGGACCCGATGTGACCGTTGCTGTGCCGTGGCCCGCAGTGCCCGCCGACGAACCGACAACCGGACCGTTACGGGATGCCGAAGGGAGACCGGGCCGAGTTTCATCATCGCCTCCTACATCCGCCATCTTATTCACAGGCACTACCACTCTCCAAGTCGGTGTCTTCCAACAAATTCAAAACAACGCTCGGGCTCCGTCCCTCTCTGTGAGGTTAGCTCCACAGACCGACTCTGTTGTTAATAACCCGCCCCCCCTGGCAGCGTCACGGGACACGGCCGCGCAACGTGACCTGCCGGGGGCGTCACCGAGAGTCTGCTGTTTACTCTCACTTCCATTCAATGGAAGGCTGCTGATTACTTTAACACTGCTGATGTTGCAATGCACGCATCTTAATCTGTTTATTCCAGTGGTTACCAAAGTCAAGAGTGCTGCGGGCCGTAAAAAACAGAAAATTCCATTTCCCTCCAAAAATCTGTCACACTCACAAGCCTTAGATCAAACAAATTTTAATATCACCCAAATATAACCAAATTAAATACAAATTGCAGGTTGAGGGGGGAAAAACTTGCTGTGAAAGTGAAAAAGTAGCTGTCCCCCTAAACCTAATAACTGGTGCCACCCTCGGCAGCAAGATCTGCAAAGATGGATTTGCAATAACTGGCAATCTTCACATCACTTTGGAGGAATTTTGGCCCACTTTGCAGAATAGTTTTAATTCGGCTACATTGGAGGGTTTTCAGCACTAACGACCCGTTCAAAGTTGCCACAGCATCTTAATCAGATTTAAGTCCAGACTTTGACTAGGCCACTCCAAAACCTGCATTTTGTTTGTTTGTTTATAACCATCATTGAATCATGAACTCTGACCTTAACCGAGACAAGTGAGGGCTGCAGTTCTTTGGATGTTGTTCTGGACTCTCCCCTGAGTGAGTCATTGATGCACTCTTGCAGGCCACGATTCACCAAGATTCACCTCTGTTCCAAGTTTCCTGCATTTGTGGATAATGGCTCTCACAATGGTCCACTACAGTCCCAAAGCCTTAGATATGACTTTGTAATCCTTTCTAGACTGATAGATGTCAATTACTTTGTTTCTCAGCTGTTTCTTTAGATCATGTTGCTTTTTGGGATCTTTTAGCCTACTTCACTTTATTACACAGGTTCTATTTAAATGATTTCTCAATTCAACAGGTATGGCAGTAATCAGGCTTTGGACTTAGCTTTATAAAAAAATGTGCTTAATCAGGGTTAATTCATGAAACAAGAAAGGACATTTACTTTTTCACACAGGGCCAGGTAGGTTTGGATAGCCTTTTCCCTTAAGAAATGAAATCATCATTTAAAAACTGCATTTTGTATTTCCCCTGATTATTTTTTTCTATTATTAAAATTTGTTTACGAAACACTTAATTATAACAAATTTTCAAACAGTATTGCATAACACAAGTGATGATTAGCAACTGAGAGGTAACCTGTGAAATTACTTCCTGTTGTATTTGATTGGAATGAAAACTTGCAGGTTGTAAACTGAGGCACGTGACTTCTCTTTATTGCCAAAATGCATTACGTTAGAAGAATAGGCAATCATGTAAAACCTGTGAAAAATCCACCCTTACTGCTTCCACAGGAACTAAGAGGTTACGTAGCAGCCAGATGCTGCTAATCAAATGCACTTGATTAATATATCATCGGCAAGTGTGAGCACTTCTATAAAAGCAGAGGTTTTGGCGGTATGCCGGCCTGGTGCATTCAGGTGTGTTTTATCACACTACCACAGTCTTCCTAGGTGTGGACATCCCAGCACATTCTCCCTAAGATCAGGACGTGAAACTGCAAAAAGCTCAAGAGTTTCATCACAGACTCTACAGGCCTCGGTTACCATGTTAAATATTAAGTTCATGACAGTACAATTAGAAAACACCTGAACAAGTATGGCTTGTTTGGCAAGATTGCTAGAAGAAAGCCTCTTTTCTCTACATCTTTTCTACAAGATTTCTGGAACAATGTCCTCTGGACAAACAAGACCAAAGTGGAGATGACCATAATGCACAACACTGCAAATATACTGTCAAGCACGGTGGAGGAAAGGTGATGGTTTGGGCTTGTTTTGCAGACACAGGACCTGGGCACTTTGCAGTCATTGAGTCAGCTATAAACTCCTCTGTGTACCAAAGTATTCTAGAGTGAACTCTAAGGCCATCTGTCTGACAGCTAAAGTTTGACTGTGACTGTTTCATGCAACAAGATAATGACAGAATGGCTAAAAAAAGAAAAAAAAAATCAAGGTGTTGCAATGGCGCAAAGTTCAAACCTCAACGCAACTGAAATGTTGCATTCAGATCTTACAGTTTTTCTCAATCGATTTGGCACAACACTCACAGCAGGAAAGTCATTCTCACTCTTAATGCAATTCTCAGAACAGTAACACATTTCATCACCCACATTAGCTCGTCTCATTGTTTTTATACACACTGTTATTGTTTCTACTCATGCTTCATTACTAATGATATGTTACTGTATCAATGCACCTTTCCCTTGAATCTTACAGCTCATCAAAAACAGTTTGTACTTTTGTCAGACACAACTCTAGATCACTCACCTTCATGAATACTGTTTTCAGTATATACTTTCAGTATATACTGAAAACAGTATTCACCTGAAGGAGCGATCTAGACTTGCGACTGACAAAAGTACAAACTGTTGGACAACAAGGTTTGCAGAAGAGCTTTTCTGAAAGCACAACACTTTGGACTGTGAAGCAGATGGGCTACAGTAACAGAAGACCACACTGCACCGGGGGCCACTCCTGTCAGAACAGGAAACAGGAAAAAGTGGACAATAAATGATTGGAAAAACACTATATTCCAAAGGCCTCCACAGTCACCAGTCAGTCCAGGTTGAACATACACACACATACTTTCTTTAAAAATAGTCTTTTAGTGCGTATGATAAACATATAGCCTGCAGGAGGCACTAAATACCAGAAAAATTTCCAGCAACACTTAATACTGAAAAAGCAGCAGTGTCGGAATTCTCGGCTCAAAACTCAGCTGCGGGTCACATGGGTGCGGTGCTTGTGTAAACCAAGTGATGCTTACACACGCGCACGCGCGCACGCACGCGCGCACGCACGCACACACACACACGAGTGGTTGATTGTTGCCTTCCTATCAGCTCGAAATAGTCTGGCTATTCTCTTCTGACCTCTGACATCAACAAAGTATTTTTGTAAACCCTGAACATGGTAACACTCAGACCAAGAACCATGTTATTTTCACTCACCTTTCTACCTGATGCTTAGTTTGAACCTCAGCAGGCTGTCTTGGCCTTGTCTAAATGCCCAAATGCTTTGAACTGCTAATCCTTGATTGGCCAGTTTGATATTTCTGTAACGAGCAGTTGAACAGGTGTACTCAATGAAGTGGCTGTTGAATGTGTTTAACGTGACTTTACTGGACTTTATGTTTCTGAAATTGTACATATTTCATTTCTCTGTTTTCTGATGCATGCAGTATAATTTTTACTTTTCTCCATTTCAGCAAAGTTTCAAATAAATTCTTCTCATTTCATTTTTGTGTTAATTACTTTTTATTCTGCATTAGGCTCACATTTTTGCAACACTCTCACCAAAGTCAGTGAGGTTTTGATAAAAGTACAAATTAAATTTGACAGCTAAGTCTTAATATGGTGGTTAAAGGGCTTTTATTCATTGGTCACAGAGCTGAAGTCACTGACTGACTTTTCATATTTTGGCATATGTGATAAGGGTTTTGATTGTTGCCTTTTGCATACATACTTGAACTATTTTGAGAACTATAAAAAGAGTAGTGAGAATGACATCCTTCCTGTCGCAGTCTGCAGTGCTATTGCTCCTCTCCTGAAGTCAGTTTAGTTGCTAAGCATGAAGTTCAATGTCAGCAAAATGTGGTATTTGGGGCAAGCATCACTAATATCATAAGCTCATCAAAGATTCTGCAACTGCCCGATACTGACACAAATACGCCTCCCGGTTTGTGTAAGAATACATAAAATGCACAACTCCAGTCTTTCAGAGAGAGAAAAAAAGGTTTATTTCATTTTGAATTGCAGTATAATTTTGACTTCATTGTTATATATTTTGTATTTAAATCTCCTTCAAAACAGCTGTCAAGGGACACTCGCCGTCACACAATGGCAGCTCTCTCAGCCGGCCCCAAGGTGGCGCTCGGATCCTTATTTTTTGGAGACGAAGTACTCGTGGCACATCTGAGTGAGGCAGCAGACCATCTTGACAAACTCACCAAAATCCACACTGTTGCTCTTATCTGTGTCCAGTTCCTTGAAGATGCGGTCTATTGCCGCCCTGTCATTGGCTTTCTGTAATTGAGAAAAGAGTTAGCTCACATGCGCAAACTAAGTGGTCGTAAAACGAAGAACTGTTCAGCACAAATAGTTGCACAAACCACAGTGGAATTTTTGTGCATTTTCCATTCTCTCAACAATAAAAGCTCTGCGTCAGTAAGCCAGTGTATTCATGCAGCTGACTGGGTTTTTTGCACGAGCCAGAGGAAGGACAGCGATTACTCACGCAGAGCATTTCTCCAAACTCATTCTGAAGAAGGTCCTTCAGCTCATCCTTGCTCAGGGTGTTTTTGTCTCCCTCCTGGCCAGAGTATTTATCGAAGCTGCTGATGAGCAGGGCCATAGCTTTCTGGATGTCAGACATGGTGAGGACTAGTTGAAGAAAAGAAAATGTTACATTCCTGCATTTGCCCTCCAGACAGACAAGGTGTTTGTTTTATGCAGCTGATCCAAACTAATGAAAGAAAGATGGTTGCCATGAACAACTTTTTCACATAATCCTGCTACGACTCATTATCTGGTGCAGATTAGGGCGAATCATGTGATGCTGTGGACGAATCTTAACAAAGGACATCATTGATATTCAGAACATGAGGAATTGTTTAGAGGAAAATGAAAAAAAAGGGAAGAGGCAGGTCCTGTTTGGTGAAACCAGAATCAGAAAGATTTAGTCACTTAACCTTGTGAGGTCCCTGTTGGGTTTGCCTTTTAGTGAAAAATACCTGTTGAGGATTTTTGGCTTTTCAGGGTAAAAATCATTCTAATAAATGTAAAAAACTAATAACATATTTTTAAAAAACTCTTCTAATTTATATCTAAAACAGAAGGTTATGATACTTCTCATGATCAGTGATTCCTTTTGGTTAATTTGAGCCACTTCTACAGGTTAAACTGCACACACATTTAAATACTTCAATTATACAGTGTGTATACATGCAGTAAAACACATTCAGATGGGACTGCACACTATTCTAAACGAACTGATTAGGAGGTCATGAAAGAAATAAGCAGTGGCTGACATCATTGTGTTTGTTTATGCCAAGGTTTTCCCTGGGCTCTCTGTGGAGCTCAATAAAAATAAAGTCAAGGTTTCCACTGTGCCCCGCCATTCTTATTTCCTCTTTTCAGCGGTCTCTAGTGCAGCGTCTCTGCCGAGTGACATGGGACATTGTTATGGCAACAGGAGAAGTAGATAAAGAAGCAGGTTAAGACTTGAGTGGAGTCCCCAGAGCAATGTCAGATGTTCTCTTAAGGTGGTATATCTAAATTATGTGTTCTTTCCACTTGACTGTATAAACCCAAGAGAGTGGGCTATGGTTATGTTGTGACTAACACTGAGCTCCTCCCTCTCTGGGGTGCAGCAAGCTGAGGAAACTGTGGCATCAGAGAGTTTGAAAACAGATGGGAATTACCAAGAAAGCGAGCATAAGACTAGTACCAGATCACTGCTCAGATGTTTAATTTGGTTGCAGTTAAAGGCGAGACTCGTGGCTCGCTGCTAACCGAGAAAACCTCTAATGCATCCATAAAAGTAACTTTCCAGACAAACAAGTGGGATTCAAGCAGAACGAGCTCCGTCTTTTGCAATATTAAGTTTCGCACGCGAGAAGAGATGTTACAGCATCGAAATGCAAAAGGATGCAAAAAAGTTGCCGTTCCTGAATACTTTTCTGCTTAAAGTGCATTCAAATAAAACTAACTTTAATGAGCACTGCTGGCTTTAAGACAAAAGAAAAGAAAAACATTTGTGCGATTTTCTACTCACCAGTACTGAGGAGTTTAGGGAAACTGGAGGCTGAAGTCGATCTTGGTAGTGCTGTTGTGATGAACCAATGGGTGGCAAAGATGCTTTATACATCACCACACCCTGCATCCCTCCTCCCTCCCTCTTACAATGCTCTTTTCATCTCCAACCACTCCTCCTTTCTTCATTTTAAAATGTATTCTTCAAGAAACACAGCATTCGTGTACTGTTACAGTTAATGCTTGCATTCAAGTTTTTGCACAATTCTAAAAATATGCATCACGTTTTTTGTTTTTTTTTTACAAATGTTAGGATTTCAGGACTGCATTTGAATCTTGAGTTGATGCAGAACAGCATAATAAAAAGATGTGGAATGTAAACTATGGGGTGCTGCTGTGTCTTTAAGAGGACCTCATGCATGTGACAAAGTAAATTTAATAAAGAATGATCATGTAACAGTCTCACAAAATGCCATTTTTGCTGTGATGATTAAAGGCAATAACATTTAAAGTTTAATATTGATTTACTGTTCTTATATCCCCATTTGATTAACTTTTAATACATGACTGTATATTAAAACTATTTTGGAGAAACCTCATGAACAGCATTTTCTGGCATCTCTCTCCGAGGCTCTTGTCGATGAAAGGAGGGGATGTGAAGTGAAGTGAATCAGGTTTTGTGCTCCATTTGAAGGTCACTTTTGTTAATTCTTTAAAAGAAAGTTCAGGATTTGTGTCGAACATGTCAGTCTCTCACAGTCTGGTGGAATCATGGGATGCAGTTTCACCCCAAACATGCAACTTTAATCTTTAAAGTATTGTATATGTTTCTCTTGTTTATCTTTTGCTATTCTGTTCAGGCTACTGTGCTACTAATGCATCAAAACCTACTGCTTGGAACAGCAGGACAGTTACCTATTAAGCAAAATCTGTTCTTTCTGTCCACTTGTGCATCACAGAAACCTTTAATTGCATGTTGAACAACATGTTTTTTTTCTTTTTGGTATGTAATTAACTATTTTCTATTTTTATTGACTTGCTTGAGATGTGCATGATTCTAAAGTGAAAACATCGGGACAGTGACTCACTTAGCACTGATTGTTATGACTGTGAGTGGTTCCACTCTTCTTTACAATTTTGCAGGGAGGCTGTGACTCATAGTCATGCCCCAAAAGCTCAAGTCATTGAGTCCAAAAAAATAAAAAGAAAAGAAAAGGAAAGAAATCAGCACTGTGGCAACTCTGTTTGCATGTTTGTTTCTCTCTCTGTGCGTGTGGCCTGTTGCATAACTTTGAATTAGATATTTCTGGCGTTGGTCTGGGTATTGTTTTGGCCTGTAATTAACGACTTCAAAGTTTAGCTGAAAACAGATGATAGGTTAGAATTCACTGTCACTATCATTCACAGCATTTTTTAAATTGTGCCATCCTTCTTCACTGTGTGGAAATCATGAGTCACGCATCTTCCTGTTGCCTCGTTCTCGATCTTACTCACTCATATGTACCAAATAATGGAGGCAGTATCCATGGTCAGCGCATCCTGTTTTACATCCGTGATTCATACTAAACTGTTTGCTCAATACAGCTGGAGTGGATTTAATGGCATTCACTCGGGCCAATTCCTAACATTATAATTACAGTGATACAGTTTAGTTTATTAAAACCCCCATTAGCTACAGCAATGCAGCAGCTGGATCTCTTTACATATTGATGGTGCACTAGAAAACATACATACATGCACAACATAACATGCATACACATGCAAACTACAAAAACAGCTTCTTTCAATGCAAAGTATGCCTCATCTCCAAACAAGAATTCAAGTTCATATTAACACATTCAACCTGTGGCTGAAAGTGATACAAAATACATAGTTTTAAAAGCTTTTTAATCCAGTTTTTACTGGTTTCTTGTGTTTTCTGCCATCTAGTGGTCATTGACAGTAAAAAGACATTTTTCAGTGCAGCCATGTGTACTCTACTGTAATGTATGTTTCTTCAGAAAGAAAGAGATAGCCCATACAAATACTGCATAGTAAACATCCACCTTGGATTTTGTAGCTATTTAAAAATAATAATAAAGTCATGATTCTACATAAAGTAGCTGTAAAAGCAAGCTGCTTTGATTTGAGGGCTGCAGCACACAGAAATCACAGGAAATGATCGAATGAAGTATTCATGTGCTTTATTTTCTAATAGCACACTCCGTGCAGTTCTGCATTAAAGATGCTACAATCTTAAAGGAATGATTGATTTTCATTGCAGGTAATCTGGTTAATATTCTCTTAATTAATCAGCTTAGTGCTTCATTTGGAAAACATTCATTTTCACGCAACACAAAATGAATTTATGCTAACATAAAAACTGGGACTGCCTGAATTGAAAACACATCATTTTCTCATGACTATAGTGTCACTCATAAAGCATCACAAATGAAAAATTGCAAGCTCTTCAAAATGTACTTGACCACGAGTACTTGATTAGATTCATTCATTGTCTAGTGTAAGCAGTTTGCATTCATGCACCTAAACCTTTAGGCCACAGGGCCTGATTTAAAAAAAAACTGTTTCCCCATCAATTTCTGTCACTTTTATTTCCCACTAAATGGTGCTTCAAGGCACCCTCTTCATGGCTATCGATGATAGAGTGGAAGAAAAACATCAGCATCTGCTTATAAAATACACTGAGCAGTAGCACTATTAAAACCACTGACAGGTGAAGTGTATTGACCCTGCACTCCTTTAGACAGCACGTCAGAATAAGCCACTGCAACAAAAAAAAAAAAAACCTAAATCAGAGCAGTTGGCGGAGCACAGCAAAGAGCCCAAAGCATTTCCAGACTCCCAAACACAGATTGCAATCCAGCCTGAAATGTGACTCATAGAAGCCCGGCCCTGCACTGGATACTTTGTCTCCTGTGGGCTGCAGGGCTGGGTTTCGATGAATCAAGCAGGACACTAAATTTCCACTCCCAAAGACCCAGGTCCTGTGTCCTTGTCCAGTGGGTCAGAACAGCGTTGGCAGCTTGAGAATGTTGTGGCAGAATAATGTGCCAAGTGTAGGTTTTAAATTGAAGAATGTAAACTTCCATCAGGTTTCTAAAAACCTCACATTTGTCAAGAAGACCTCTGGTGTCGAGTAAAAACAGGAACATATCTAAGTGAACTATGGAGATAACAATAGTTTGATGTTATTGCCCATGGCAACACCTCGGCTGCAAACCGGATGCTGGGGAGGGTTGCTATGTTTTGGATATTAATTCTGTTGTTTAACAAGTTTCCACAAAGAGGGGCTTTTTTTGCTTGTGCCTCCAAAGTGGGAGTGGAATGCCACAGTGAATATTTGGTTGTTCCTGAACTCACACCACAGAACGCCCCCACCAGGAATGACTTGAGCAACTTTCAAACCAAAAGTATGCAGGATTATTTCAGTTAGAAAAAGTTGTGACAAATGTAATTATTTCTATATTAGAAAAGCCTGTCTGGAGAAACAAAGCCTGACATGTGCAGTGGTGGCACTGATCAGTGGCAACTTGCCTCATGGTTGAGGAGCAGATCATACGGACATATGGTTACTTGCTTTTAAAACATATAGCCTGCAGGAGGCACTAAATACCGGAAAACACGCCAGCGACACTTAATCCTGAAAAAGCAGGAGTGTCGGAATTCCCGGCTCAAAACTCAGCTGCGGGTCACATGGGTGTGGTGCTTGTGTAAACCAAGTGACGATTACACACACACACACACACACACACACACACACACACACACACACACACACACACACACACAATACTCGTCTAAAAATAAAGTTTACTTCCAGCATGACTGCCCAGTCATTTTTTTCTCATCTTTTCACCAGTCAAA
>VOQJ01006644.1:27357-37847 GCA_015052665.1 Apistogramma diplotaenia
ATCTTTTGATGGCTGCTTCCAGCAGGATAACACACCATGTCACAAAGCTCAAATCACCTCAAACTGGTTTCTTGAACATCACAGTGAGTTTACTGTAATCAAATAGCCTCCAACAGTCACCAGATCAGTGCTTTTGGCACTCACATACCTGCACTGCACCTAGGCTTGATGATAATGGTGTTTGGCACAGAAACGAAACACCAAAACAACTTTAAATAACGAGCCCACTCACCCTCCTTTTTGCATGAAAACAATCACTTACACCCATACTCAGTGGATTAGTGTATGAGTATTGCACCTTAAGGATAATAATACTGTTAAAACATGTTGTCAGTGTTTCTACAGGATGTTAAAAACAAAACATATCATAATTTTGTTTAGACTTCAAAGGACTTACAAATGTGTCTGCGATATCAGGGTGAACACAAATCGTTTCTGTGAAGCTGAGGCCCAGTAAGGCAGGCGCTCCCCGCAAAGCTTGCGGGAAGTTTTTTAGGTCTTGTATTTCAATTTCCATGTCAGTGCAGCAATTTTAGCCCAGAGACATTATCTACAGGCTACTGCATCCATTTCATGGGTTAATGTGAACAAAGACCTCTCAGTGCAGCGGCTTACCGCACTGTCAGTGATCTGACACAGGACCGAGAGTCCAGTAATTCAGCAGCATAAAATATTTAAATCGGCCATCATCGACTTTTGAAAGGTATTACTTCAGCCCTTTCTCTGGGAGCTTTTTACAGTCAGAGCTCATCCAGGTTTGGAAGGAATTTCAATATGAATCTGGGGCCGAGCACACACTCTATTTACACAGTTAATGGCACTAAATCTTTGTTATCAGCTCAAGTGGAGTCGTATTTTTAGCAGCCATTTTTTTGTTTTATTTCATCCAGATGGGAGCCGGGGAGGAATCTGACATCAGTGCTGTTTCTCATTAAGACTCTCAGACGAGGTGACATCAGCAGACTTCAGCAGTGGGACTCAAACACACTGGATTTCTCTATAAAACAAGGGGTCAAAGGTCTATCTGATAAATAAATTACATTTCCATCGCAACCAGAACTGATTTCCCTAACAGAAGCCAGAAATCAAATATTATTTATTTGTGCTGAAATTAATTTCATATCCTCACAGCACTGAAACTCAGATATTTCCAGATCAGAACGTAATAGTTCTGCTACTGTGGGAAAATGTCGCAGAGCAAGGACCTGAATTTCCTTTGCTTAGGCCAGCTATTTGCTGTTACAATAACAACACTGTTCCATCATTATTATTTGTTTACTCAGCTAACCCTCTTTATCTGGGGCAGCCCCCCCTTTTAGCGAATGCTCCGGCATTCACTGAACCCTCTGGAAGCCATTTCTCAACCAGAACCCTCCAATAGGCTGATTGAAGTGAGGCAGCAGCTTCATTCTGAGGGTTTACAATAGCTCGCCCATCAGATGCCCTCTGCCCCTAAAAGCATTAACTTCAGCATGAACTGTTTACCATGGCATAATACAGGACATGCTGGAGCACTCTGCATTGTTCCACTTGTAGGTCAGAAGTTGGACTGATCATGTTGGCTGTACCATTTATTTATGGGGGGGTGGGTAGACAAGATCCTGCCACCCCACGGTAGGATAAACAATGTAATGCTGAACTCCCACTCTTAGAGCTTCCTGTTGTATAGAGAGGCTGGTGATATAGTCCAGAATGAAAGGAGTTCCATGAAGCTGTAGCCCTAAAATTTTTAATTTAATGGGCTTAAAGATTTAGTTTATTTCCATCTACACAATGTTTTTAACAAAAAAGGTGATGAAAATTGGGTTCCAGCTATAGTAATATAGTAAAATACTTTTCTATGACATCATAGTACCAAAAGCCACAGAACCACCACAACCAGTCGCTTCCTATACACATATGAAAGTTCTTGTTAATTTGACCTTGTTTCTAATGTTTGCCACAACGCTTTTATAATACTAAAAGAATTATCAAGTAAAATCAAGAAGAAACAAAATCAAGAAAAACAAAAGAACGTTTTGCATCATTTGGACTAGAACAGTTACACAGGCCTAGAGACTGGTCAGTGACCTCTTTGCAACCTCCAGTCAGTGGGGGAAAAAAATCTGTTTCCCCCAAATAGTTAGCGAGTGTTTGCTGCCTTTTGCTACAGTACGTGAAATTGGTCACGACGAGGCTTCTGCAACAAAAACCATCTTGTGGTTGTATTAGTTGCTAGCAGATTGCCACAATCGACCACAGTTTGCAAGGAAAATGCCTGCTTGTCTGCAACTGCTCTCCAACTAGTCTCAGACTGGTAGGGAAACTTGAAAAAGTGCTACGCAAACCAGAAGCAGAGACGGTTTGCCTTAAAGTGAAAGTCGTGCCTCACCGCTAAAACCAATACATTTCAAAAGACACAACTTTTACTTTGAAGGAACACTTTCAGTTTCTGGCTTGTATTGCACTTTTAATAGTTTCACTTCCACTTGACAAGTGTTTGCGGACATCTTCCATGCAAAATGTAAAATCGAAAGGGTGTTTTTCATGCATCAGCGTATACATCTTTGTGTCCAATTTCATGAAGAAACCTTCAGAAACCAACCAGATGAAGAAAACACATTTTTCCTCTAGCACCTGGAGGTTGCCAGGGGTTGCTGACCACTCTGTAGGTCCATGTGACTGAGGCCATAAAGAGCTAGTATTCATATAGTGCTTTTCTAGCCATACTGACCACTCAACTGTGAGTTCTCATATGTAATCGATGCTGTGTTTGCTTGGGTCTTTCCTTATATCACTCTCAACCCTCCAGTCAGGATTTTAAGGAAGTGCTGGTATTCCTTACTGCCTCAAATGTGTCAAGAGAGAAAATGCTTAATATCAAGCACAACTTCATTTGAGAGGCACGCTTGTTCGCGCCGTCAGAATGTTTAACAAAGAGATATGAAATATATTCTTATCAAACAGGTAGCACCTAGGGAGCTTAGTTTAGAGTTTAGGATAGAAAATCAGCATTGAGTTATCGCTGACCTTTCACCATGTTTAATAGGGAGGAAATTGTTACTTTCCCCACTCTTGCTTTGCATTGTCAGGTGCTGATGACTGTGCTGTTTGTGCAATGAGGCCTGAAAGGAGAGGCTGAGTCAGCATGAAAGTTAAGTCCAATGAGGAAAAATTAGGAGCTTTCAGCATCACCCCATTTCACCATTTTAGCACATAAGAGGTCCATTTATGTGAAACCTATCCCGAGACTATTCAAATGCTTTCCAGGTTACCGGTGTCCATGCTGGACTCACTAGGGGAAGTGAGTCGAAAGAGAGAGGCTTAATAGTGCACTAATTCAGCCAGTTCGACTTGATTTTCACTGACCTCTCCTCAGTGTCTCAGCTTAAGCACGGATATGAAAGGAGAGGGAAGGGGAAGACAGAAAATCCAGTCAGGGAATGCCTCCAAAATAAAACCCGTTTCTAAGCAAATAAATTGAAGGAGGCAGGATTGTATTGCAACATGCAACAAAGGATAAATACAGGATGTTTTGTTGGGCTGTTATCGCATAAAAGCCATTTTCAGCAAATTCATAATAATCCAAGAGAAGGTAAAGAAGAAGGTAATGGAATAATCACAGGGCTCTTGTTTGTACTGCATAATTTTCTGCATGGAAATCTATGGGCTCCTCCAGCTGCTGAGCCAGATGGATGTTGGGTTGCCGTGCGATAGCCGTCTGGCTAGCTCCCACAATAGCCCTTCAGTGACCATGAGACCACACACAATGGCAATCGCTGTCCACTGGAACCGCAGACAATCAGCCTTGAGGGTCAAATGGTCCTCAGCGAAGAATCCCTCATTCAATCCTGTTCACCTGAGGCTCGCTCTGCCTCATAAAACCCCAATCACTGCTCTGATGTCTGGCCACAGGGAGGGAAAATCATTGAGTGCCACAAGCACATCACCATAAAGTTGACTTATGGACTCATGAAAGGTATACAGATCATACAGTACGATATCTTTAGAAAGTAGGCGAGACTCAATAATGTCAATGGCTGCAGCAGCCGGATGAGTCAGAGACAAATGTTGCTGCATGCAGATGAAACTGATGAATCTCACGGCTCCCTGGTAGGAACGGACTGTCTTTTAATGTCAGAGTCTAGAATTCAAATTGCTTTGAATGGAGATTCAGTTTTTTAATCCAGTGTCTTCCTTGTTTCAAGAAATCTGTATTTAAAGGTAGAATTACAGCCTGTTGGAAAGATGAAGCTAAAAGATGTAGATGGTGACTTCTGGGAGGGTACAACGGCATAATCCTGCAGTCACCGACTCTGGTGTGCCATCAGAGACGCCCCGGGATGAATTTCCCTCTGACCACTGTAATAACTCAGCCCTGCAGCTCGATTGGACGCTTGGCACTTGAGATAATGTGTCTGAAGTGGTCGTGCCATGATGAGTGCTTTAGAGGCCTGAGAAAGCAATTGCTAAAAAGCAGATTGCTTTAAAAATGAAGCAGGCTTGCTTTCCAACCCGGCAGTGGGATTAGAAAAGTTTGTGATCTACATTAGCAGTGATCTACCTGTGGGGCCTGACAGCAGCCAACACTAGCAGAACTGGCATGAAGGTCATTGCCTCCTGACTGGTGAACGTGTAGCCAGCAGGCGAATGTAGTGAGCTGGACTGCACTCAGCTGCCTCTTCCCTTTCAGTGACTTTTCAGAGTGGAGACAAGGCTAGCATCAACCGCAAACCCTTATGACAGTGCGCATTAGCCACGTCAGAGGAAACCAGGTTCCCTGCAAACAGCACCTTATTATAATGCAACGCACTGCAGCAGTTTGAGGCAAGACAGGTCCCTCAGCTTTTGTTGCCTCCGCTCCGTTGCTTTGTTTGCATATGAAGCGAGTTCCAGCGCAGGATATTGTGGAGAAACATTTCAGGGAATGGCTTATACAATGAAAATAACCACTGGCAGTTTTCTGTAAAATATGTCAGGGAGAATTAAAACCATTTTACAGCAACAAGCAGCAGAAACCAGAAAACCTCCTGTTATCAGAGCAAAGCCTACACTTCAAACTCCAACCAGCGCTCCCCAGCCTTTCTCCTCTAACGCACCCCTACAGCACGTCAGCTGCACTCAACAATCCCTTCATCAACACCGCCTCTTGTGTTCATCTGAGCTACTTTTACACTAAATATGGCTTCGCAGTTTTCTCCTCCTAGTGATTATATTCAACATAACAGCAACAGCCTTTTACTTTTGGTGGCTGCATTTGTGCTTCAAAAATGATATAAGGGAGGGAAACAGTGATACTAACTTGTATCTAATCAGCCAATCACATGGCAGGATTCTGCCTGAGAATCTGTGCATTTTCCAGAAACAAGCAGAGGTCCGCAAATATGGAGCACTGATAGGGCAGGAATAATCACCAGCAGCAATCGGGATTTGGCCCAGAAGGAGATAGTCAGCATGCCGCATGCAGCATGCATGCAGCTGCAGACTTCACGAGGGCTAAGGGTCGACACTTAATGCTGACTCTGCGTGCATTTTATTTATTTGCTAATGGAAGCTAGAAACACCCAAAAAAAATCAAAACTGAAGCTACAAGCAAAATTTGTACCAACGCCAAACTTTTTGCCGTGACTGCAGCTCTCATCCATTTCTTTAAGTTAGCAGTTCAGAATTTATTTGCAAGTTAGTTACATTTTCTATTCAAACCTCTTCAGGTCAACTCAGTTCCTTAATTAAACTCTATGTTCCTGTTTTTTTCAAGCCCAGGAGCGCTACGAGAACAAGTTATTCAGCCACACCTCGACTAGACAAAGAGCACAACTTACAGACTTTCACATGAGGCTGCAGGCTAGCTTTCCCTCCGGGCTCCCGACCTGTGATGCCTCACACGACCGAGCAGGTGATCTTTTGTTTGTGAGAGAAGATGATGAAACACGGACAGAGACGCGCACTGACTCCCAATGTGCGCGCAGTGTGAAAGCAAAGACATTTAGTGCAGAGAGGAAGAGAAGTGAACAGTGAAAAGCAGAAGAGATGAATGAGGGTTCAAAACAAATAAAAGGGGAAAAAAATGAAAGACAACTGTGCTGCAGGCGTTTTCCCCAGTGTATAGGCAAAATACAGGAGCACTATTGTATTGTCTAGCTCTGCTGCTGGGGCCTGACAGGCCCTTTAATGCTGTAGAGCCGTCAGTAAGAGGCTGTCATCAAAAGAAAGGACGCGGGGGACCAGAGCGCGGTCGGTCAGGGCCGGGCCACTGTGCAGGGACACACCAGCTGGAGCACCTGGAGTTGAGAGCGAACACACAGGCTCTCGCACAAAGACACAAACACCAGCGCTGATGCACAAACACAGCTAGATGCACACACGCGAGACGGCCATATGGAACGGTATATTTGCTCACACATGAGCAAGCAATGACAGAGTGCACATCAGTGCTTACATGCTTCACACACAACCAGCAAGAGCATCAGCGGAGAGCAGCGGTTGGTTTTAAAATGGGGTTAAAGGAGCAGCTTTAGTCTTGTTCGGTGCTTGGTTTGGTTCAGCTGCTCGGTTACAAAGTAGCTTCCCCAAGAGCTATAAAAGTCACTAATGCTCTGCTTCAAAGACAGGCACTTGCAATGAAACGGCAATAACATCAAGTCAGTCTGCTATCAGTCTGCTATCAGTGTGTGATTAATGGGGCCAGGATTCTATACTGGAATATAACCAGAACGCAACAAATTGGCAACAGGCTGACTTGAGTCACACTGCAGATAAGATATGGTGGCAATCTGTCCTACCTTGACTGATCTGTGTGAGAGTGACTGTTTGGAGACAGATTGCCTCCCACCAGGTGACTTGTGTAGTCACCTTGCAACCAAAAGTGCCCTGAGGTGGAGGGTGTTGCATACTTGACTCTCACGTTGCAGAAATTATTTACAATTGGTTGCAAAATAAAAATCTATACAATCACTGGGCAACCACCACTTTTTCCTTTCAGACTGAAGGTGCTGTCCTCTTTCTTTCCCACAACTGCAGAGCTCCAAACCTCATCTGGCATTAACATCAGTACAAAAACTGCATGCTGGGAGCTTCATGGCTGAACAGCTCCTACGCTGCATATGGAAAAGCAAATGATTACCAAGCTTCGTGACTCGGGCTCATAAACCCAACAGTGTTTTCGTGACTTCTGATTTTCTGGTGAAGGTCACGTTAGAGACGACGACAGTGTGCCACAGATTTATGAGCAACTGTTGGGATATCGAGCAAGACGTATATCCAGATTGTTTGACTGCACATCATTGCAGCCTCAACAGTTATAATTACAACCATTGTTAGATCAATATATCTGTCAGTCTCTGACGGGCAGCTTCCTGCAGGAGCAGCTTCTTTCTCATAAGTGAAAAACCAACATTCGCAACAACCGACACCTCACCTGCTGAGCAACACAACCTGCCCACGAACCGATGTTGCGCATTCGCCGTAGCACGGGTAAGAACGTGACCTCAAATTTTTTTGGGAAGTGTGTTTGCGTGTCTGTTTTGGGTGGTAGCCGTTGTGGTGAGAGCATTATGTATGCAAAGCTCTGAAGCTGAGTTTCGGCTGCTGAAAGCCAATAAGGCGGTATCAAAACGAGGGCAGAGTTAATTAATCATCTCGGCTTCCTTTTCACGGCCCTCCCGTGAGTGTCCCGGGGGCTTGTGTGTCTGTGTGTGTGTGTGTGTGTGTGTGTGAGTGAGGCAGCAAAAGCAAAGCAGCGAGGCAGGAGGGTGGTGGGGATATTAGCATAAAGTAACGTGAGCCAGTAGACTGCTGAGCTCCTGAATGCCTGCTGCAAACCTCAGAGGACAAAACAGGAAACTAATGACAGCAGATTTATTCACTGACCACAGGAAAACGAGGGCAGGTAATTAAAAGACAGTAGCTGATGCTGCAATTTAAAGACTATCCTTTTTCTTTAATTATTTTAAAACACCACATCAGTCCTTGTGACTCAGTAAAATGCAGGACAGAGTCAAGAGTTTATTTTCAAAGCACACAGCAGTGGAGGACAAAGCGTGTTTGCTTTTGTCTGACATGAAATGATGCCTGCAATCAATCAAAACTGTGACTCTGGATGCCACTGCTAATTAAACGTCACGAGGAAAAGCAAAAATGTTTTCCCAAAAAATTTCATACATTTATATTGTTTTGTTTTCCGAGCGCTTCCTCGAGCCGTCTCGTCGCCGCCCGTAATTAGTTGTAATGTTTTGCAGCTGTGAGCGGCTCATCTCTGTCTTTTGGCGCAGCGCGATGTGGCCGCAACAGCTCGATCAAAACGCAAAGGCTGCGTCCAGACTTGAGTCACTCACCTGCAGGTCGCTTACTCAGCAGGGAGGAGTAAGTCAACACCGTCGAGACGCAGGTGAACCGTCACACAGCTGCTTTGAGGACGCATAAAGTGTGACGCGTTGATAATAAAAAGTGTTGGCGACTGGGCTGCTACTACGTGCCACAAACACATCTGCACCAGTTGCCTCAGCTCCATTACCAATGATGCGGACTATTGGAGATTGCATAATGAGGAATATATGTGTAAAATCTGACGTAAAATCTGATGATCAATTCAGAACCGCAGTCGCCTCAAGGAGCTTTATATTGCTCAGTAAAGAAACAGCAGCAATCACACAGTCCCCTATGAGCAAGCACTTGGTGAAAGTGGGAAGGAAAAACCCCCTTTTAACAGCGTGAAACCTTTGGCAGAAGTGTTTGAGATGTGGTCCAGCTCCTGAAATACCTTATGCCCAATCAAATCCATATCTACTAGTATTAGTCATACACAAATTAACTTTTAACATCTTGCTTTTGTTTGCTTGTTGACTTCATTTTTAAAGCGCAGGAGCTCACGCTTAGTTTTAACACATTAGCAAGGCAGTTTTTAAAATAATAGCTGCTTCCAGCAACTCTTTCCATCTTGCACAACAACACACACACACACACACACACACACACACACAAAATGGAAACAAGTAAAGGAACTGATACGGTACGTTGATTATGGTACACCTGGGATTATGTAATGGCTGAAAACATGCAAAACGAGATGAAAAATGAGTACAGAAAGCAGCTTTGTCTTTTGTTATATTTTTATTTTCATTACACCCACGGGCGAGCTTTTATTTTGGCAGTACACTCCTTGCCAGCTGAGGATGATAAAGAAAAAAAAAGCACTCCTGGACTTTTAAGGTGCTTCGTAAGCAATAGGAGCACAAAAAGTCAGCATTTGCTCTCGGCCTCAGAGCCCCTAATGCTTTCATTCAATTGACAGTAAAAGCAATGTTAAGCGGGGAGAGTCACTCGTGGAACTGACAAAGCTTTATTTTGATTTAAGCTTGAGTGCAGTGCCAGTAACGGAGCTGCAATGGTGACATACTGAGTGCCATAATGCAAACGTGCATTACGGCCAATGAGAAAAAGAAAAAGCAGGATGTATTTCTGCAAAATAAAAGTCTTTCAGGCTGGAAAAGAGCGTGTATATGTGTGTGTGTATATATATGTGTGGAGACTGGGATTGTTGGTGGTGGTGGGGGTGGTGGTGAGGATTTCAGAAAAGGAGCACAGGGAGAGATCTGGGCATGAGGAAGAGTGAGAGAGTGAAATAGGATGGAAAAATGCAATCATGCATCGCGGCCCTCTCCAGCTCCTCGTCGTGTGTTGCTTCCCCCTCCTTCCCCTCCACGAGCCATTAGTCACTATGCAGCTCCTGTTAATGTAATTAGATAAAGGATATATGGAGTCTCGGAGCTCAGCGGAGACATTTGTCTGCATAATTGTGTCCGCGCAGTGGCAGAAGCTAAGAACCCCTGGATTCCCACAAAACACCTCCGGCTTACTAACCCAGAAAAACAGTTAGAGAAGGACAGCGAGTGAAAGAAAGCCATGGATAAAGAGGAAAAATCCTCTCTAAAGTAATCCAATTTTTCTTCTTTTTTTTTTTTTTCCTTTTTAAATCTGTTGCCATGTTCCCCTTTTTTTCTTGCCAATCCAGTAAGCACCACATGCCTTCTACTGTATGTCAAAAAAAAGTATAAACCCAAACAGAAAGACTGAAGCATCAAAGCGCCGTCACATGTGAAAAAACACCCTCAAAAACAAAGGAAGCATATTTTTAGATCTCCTGTTGCCAAAAGAAGTTCAAATGCTGGATTCTCCTCCCAAAAATGCAAGCTCACATTACCACGACCTGCTAATAAACTGTCACATGTCACGATCCATCTCATAAGCAGCCTGTCCCCTGACTCAGACCTTCTGGAGATGTATCGCAAAACGTGAAACAAGCTCAATTCTCGGATCTAATTAGTGGCAGTCGCAGCTTGTCAGCTAGTGACCTACATATGGAACATGGTAAAGATGCTCCGCTCGAGATGCGCCGCGCGCTGCAGAGAACTTTGAGGTTCCCGCGTGCTTTGCGAGGCTCGGACACACACAATGATTGAGCGAAACGCAACGAGAGACTCAAAGCACTTGATTCCTCTTCCATTATTTTCATA
>VOQJ01006646.1:1951-12150 GCA_015052665.1 Apistogramma diplotaenia
AAAAATATTTGTCTTTTTGGTGGGGGGGGGGGGGGTGTCGTCTGCGAATATTTGATGTTGTGTAACTTCCCGTTAAGACACACTGATTGCAATCCTCGCAGAACTTTATAAACTTGGCTTTTAAATAACACCGTGCAAAAACATTCAGAAGTGACAGCTGTGGAGAGACCAAGTATAGAGGTCCTTTTTTTATATAGAATTTTAAAAAAATGCTTGCATGCTTAACTACATATTTGATAACAATGAGACAATGTTTTACTGGAATTGCTGATATTTCAGATTGAGGCTGCTCTGCCAATGAAATCCCCTTTTAATCAGACCTCATTTAGACTTCAGTCCTAAGTGATAAATTAATGGAGCTTCCCTTTTACCAGGCTTTTAGTTTCTTGAATTCTGTTAACTGATAAAATTGTCTTATTGTATTTTCAAGGTGGTGTTTAAAGTTGGACTTTGAACCAGACATGGATACTGAGAAGACTGAGGTTTTAGGTGCGTCAGAGACTCCACAGCAAGAGGAGACTGCAGTGGAAAAAGAGGCTGTGGAGACGCCAGTGGAATCCACAGAGCCTGAGAAGTCACCAGCTGCTGAGGAATCGACTGGGCATGTGGCAGCAAACGGTCACGAAAGCAAGTCCGTAAATGTGAAAGAAACGGAGGAGCAGATTGTGACAGAGAAGGTGCCAATGGCGGAGGAGAAGGCTCCCACAGAGAAATCTGATGCAGACACTGTGCCTGATGCAAAAGCATTACAGCAACCAGAGGAGTCGTCTGAAAAGAAAGTCTCTGAACAGCCTGTCCCAGAGAGCGACCCAGAATCTTTGGCTTTGCAAGCACCTCTGGCAGAGAGTGCCCCTGAACCAGAGCCAGAAATTAAAGTGCAAACTTCACCTGAATCAGCTGTGGCGCAACAGCCAGGCCCAAAAGCGAAGGAGCAAGCTGAGACTGACAGAGAACTGCAAAAGATGGCAGAAGGTGATGCCAGTGCTCAGCTTAAGGAGAAGGAAGAAGCCAAAGCAGAAGAGGCTGCGGTGGAGTCAGAAGTTTCCTCAGAAAAACCAGCAGATGCTGAAATGGTAAAGCCTGAGGCTTCAGCAGAAGTTGAACCTCAAAAAGAAGAGGATGCTGTCCCTGCTTCTGGCTCCCTGTCTTTTGCCTTTTTAGAACAGGAGCAGACCAAAGATGCCCTGCGAATCTCTCGTACCCTTGTTGTCCTCAGAGGCCTTCCAGGGAGCGGTAAAAGCTTTCTGGCACGTGCCATTGCTGATGCCTACAAAGACCAGTGCACCGTCATCAGTGCTGATGACCATGGTATTAAACCTGAAAAACCAGAAGCGTGTGCAGATGGCTACAAGGCTCTGGATGAAGCTGTGGTTGCTCGCTGCACTGAAGGAAATGCCTCCTCTGTGCTGATAGTGGTAGACGACACCAACCACACCCAGGATCGGCTGGCCCGCTTGGGAGAGATCGCCGAGCAGCAGGATCTAGTTGCTCTCTTCTTGGAGCCACAAACTGAGTGGAGGCGAGATCTTGCACTGCTGACCAAGAAGAGCAAGCGTGGCCTAGAGGAGGCCCATTTGGCAGCCATGAAAGGCCCACTTGAAGAAGTGTCCATTCCCCTTTACTTTGGCTGGTTTCTTCTGTTCTCTGTCAAGAACAAGATTAAATGCACATCAATGGACTTCCTGAAAACTTTGGACACCTTGGATGCCTTCAAGAAACACTCAGTTGACTGTAAGCGCACTAAATTTTTATTACGTAGGTGAATTCGCTTAAGTGGGGGTAAAATTATTTTATTTTTTTACAGTCACAGGAAAACCTGAGAAGGAGGTGGACCTGGAGCAGTTCTTTAAACCCACAGGAATCCTCCATTGCACTACAAAATTCTGCGACTATGGAAAAGCTGAGGGTGCCAAAGAATATGCAGAGATGCAGGTAAACCAAAAACATTAAAAATTTCCAGGAAATAAAAGCATTGATCTGTGTACACCTTCTGAATTAATATTTGAATACAAGCAATTGATATTAAAGTTGATCTTTTACATTTCCTTTTTTTTCCTTCCCCGTTCTCTAGGCCGTTCAAAACTCTTATGGCTCCATCACCGATCTGTCACTGAGTGCCTTCTTTGTCACCCCTCGCACTTGTGGTGCCAGAGTGTCCCTCACTGAGGAACAGCTTCAGCTGTGGCCAGCTGATGCTGAAAAGCAGGCAGAGTCTGTCCCCGCAGCTGCTTCACTGCCTCCGGGAAGCCGCGCCCATGTCACTCTGGGCTGTGCAGAGGGTGTCGAGCCAGTTCAGACGGGCATAGATCTGCTGGAAATCCTGGCCCAGCAGGAAAGCCAGCAGGGGGAGCTGGTCGAGGAGATGGAGCTCGGCTCGCTGACCTATTACGGTGCGGGAAAGTGGCTGCTTAACCTCAGAGAGCCAATTTGTGTCCCGGCCTGCTTCTCCAGCTTCTATGAGCGCAAGGAGCCCGAACCGACCAAAAAAGACCCAGAGAAGAAGAAGAAGCCAAAGTGTGTGGTCTTGTAAATGGCAAACATGGGATGTGTGGTTCTAGGATGACTGGATTTAAACTTGGGCTGCTTCTGTGCAAGTTTGTGCGTTAGTTTGGGATTTCACTTCATAGCCATCCTAAATCCACAAGCTGTGTGCCTTTTTTACCGTTGATTTGCACCACGACCCAAGTTGCCTTCAATCCCGTTAGGCTTAACAACACGGTTCAGTATTTTCTTTCACAGATCAGTGCCAGAGTTGAACTACCTGGCTACTATTTGAGGTCTTGTTAACCACAGTTTTCCATAGTCTACACCCCTTCAGCTCCAGTTACCAATTCTTACTAGGTTTCCTCTATACATCAGTGTTTCTCAATATATTCAGCTGTGATAAACTAGGTACTTTCATTGCATGCATCGACATATTAACACATTACTGACCTGCTAAGAGTAGCTCTGCCACTTTAACAGAATCTGTCTGGTGTTTCCTTTGGCATAGTAGTATTGTCCTTTCTGTGTTTGCGCAGCCTAGGAAGTGATAGTGACAATAAAATATGGGCCAAAGTTATGTATTTGAATAAGTGTATTAGACTGAATGTCATTTTAGAGACCCTTCCTGGTAAAATCTTTGCACTGTGCATAGTTTGAAAGGGAGAATGCTGATGGCATTTGTTTCTGCAGCTTGCACTTAGTACTTATCAAATGCTGTGAATCCAAGTCCATGTTTTGCAATCTTTTGTACGGCGCGAAACTCATTGATCCTTTTTGAAAAGCACTTCATGTATTGCATTACAACTTGTATTCTGTGACGGTAATTTTTGAAGGGCGAGTTCTGCTTTGTGTAGCTCTTATGAATCACTATTTTTGCACTTGTTTTGTACACTTAATAAAAAACGTGCTTTGCTCCAGTAATTTGTCTGGTTACTCTGGTTTCACGCATGCAACAGTTTAGCTGCACCTGGCTGTTTTCTCAGGCTGTGCTTGTTGTGCAGTCCAGCAGGGGGCGCCATTGTTTGCTCCCTGCTCCAACCACACATTGAGGGTTTGTGTTAGGGCTGCCAATAAATCCACAATGGCATCTCATTTAGTGTCTTACGAGCTAGCTGTGATACGTGCCACTCTTTCAGTATTAATAGACTTTGTAACACACTGGGTTGCAACACTTGTCTGCTCTCTTCAGCCTACCTTGCACAAAACTTTACAGTATAAATGCCTCAAACTTCACCGTGCACTCTGCCAAAACTATTTCACATGGTGATGCAAGTGATCAGCTGTAATCTCTGCCCTTAAGCACCTCAAAATGTCCTAGATTTCAATACTTTCCAAAATGGGTAATGCATTTTCCCTGTAACTATTGGGTTTGATATTAGTTTTACTCAATCTAAAAACTCGGCTTTTTATAATGGAGTTTGGGCTGTAGGCAAATATAAGCAATTTCAGCTTTTTCCTTCTGTTTCTCCAGTCTGAAGTGTGTTTAACCTAAAAATAACTCTGATCGTGCCTGGGTAAACTGCCATAACCTCAAGTTCTGTATGCCATAAAGTTCAAGTCTTGGTTCATTTTCTGTCAAGCGTGGATATGCTGGCTGTGATTTCCTCATTGGCTCAGTGGAGATAAAGAATGATGTCAACCAATCGGGACCCGGGGTGCAGGATCGCACTGTTTTCTCGCTCTGCCAGGTTTGTGAGAAAACTAATGATGCCTTCACGTACGCCCTGGAATCGCCGCTATTAATTTTGCAAATTTCTTGCGTGCTTTTAATAAAAATAATTAGATATTTTGGAAAAAATTGTGTTCATCCACCCGTTATCTTCCACAGGGCCAACACAGAGAGACTCACATTCACACCTATGGGCGATTTAGATTATCCAATTAACCTAACCCCAGCAAGTGCATCTTTGGAGTGTGGGAGGAAACCCACGCAGACACGGGGAGAACACGCAAACACCACACAGAGGGAGGCCCGGGCCAAGGTGGAATCGAGAGCAGTGCTAACAACCACGCAATGTAAAGATTAAAATCCAAATGACCATATGAAACAATTTAAATATTTAGAAGTGGTTAATATTTGCAAGTTGGATTTAATCCAAAGCAGATGTACTGTATGTAATTAAGGTCTAATGAGGCGTATTAATTCATCAGTAGAATATTAACTTTCTGAAGTTGTCGAGACTGAGGTATTTTGGGCCATTTTGTACAATTAAACATCCGTGTAATCTCTGTCAGTACTTTATATATATATAAATATATACAGTATATATATTATGGGGTGTATTTATATATTAGCATTTATTATTTAATAGATAGCATTCAGTGAAGTAAAAAAGTGCAATTTCCCTCAGTATGTCAGATTTATCTTCAAGTGCAATATGATTAAAATGTTTAACTAAATTAATATCAACAATGTGTGAATGTTGAACACCTGTGTATCAGCAGCGGCACAGTGAAACGGAGAAAATGGACATGAAGGAAAAGGATTAATTTCAAAGCTTTATCGAGTGAGTTAGCTACAGAAGCAAAAGAATAAACATATAATATAAAGATATACATATCTGTACGTGTGTGTGTCCCATATGTACTGATTCCCGTTATATTTGTCTCTAGTGTGTCTTCCGCGACTTGGTTATGAGATTTCTCGCAGTTCTTGAAGGCATCAAAAGTGTATGTTGTGGAATGAGCCAATCAGGGCCCAGGAAATATCAGCTAAGCCTGTCGGCTGATAGGCGATGTAGTGAAAACGACGGGGAAGCTCGTTCTCCTTCTCCAGAGGTCTCTGCAGGCGGCGAGAGAGGAGTAACGGTGCTGAGGAAGTCTTCCCATCAGACCACAACACACCTGCACAGCCTCTGAAGACAGAAAGAAGAAAAAAACCAAGGTAAAATACGCACCGCTGTCACTTAAAAAAGGCGTTGTGCAGGATTTTTTTGTATCTTCCTTTAACTGCTTGTCTATAGTTGACCTGCTCAGTCCATACGCCACATTTAACTTGTACTTTTCCTACATCGTCGATTTTTAGCACGTTTCAGTAAGTCCAGTGAATAATGATGGATGTTTGCCAGATGAATGGGAGGCTGGCTGACCGGTTTGTAAATGAATGAAGCAGGCTGATCACATCTTTCCAAGTGTGACTCAATCCGTGACTCAGTCCTTTTTAAGGAAGGTTTTTTTGTAGTTATCTGGTTAGACATAAAGTTAAACGATGCGCTGCATAAATATTAAATTGCATGCTTTTGACCTCACTGTCTGTTTTTCTTTAGTGTGCACATGTTGTGTCTGATACTGCCCTCCCCAGCCATCCATCACCCTGTGTTGTTATTGTACGTTACTGTGCGTCATCTGTTGTGTTGTTGTAGAGCAGTGTTTACCTTTGACAGATCAGGTGCAGCAGAGACACGAGATGATGTATGGGACTCGTGAGTTTTGGTTGAACCACTTTTGCTGGTTACAACCCGGTGCTGTGGTGACTCAGGCACAGCAGTGATCAATAAGGAGAATGCTCCATGACAGTCCCATTAATCCATTAAAGCAGTGGCTGCCAGGTCTGCAGTGTAGCACATGTCAGAGCTTTCAGCTTATTAAATCCCATTTAGAAACGGAGAGAGCAGGTTCGCCATTCCCCAAAGATTACATGAGACAAAGTAGTTAGTGAACACTGGTATATTATTATCTTAATAAGGCAAATTTCCCAATACTGACATCCATCATATATGATTTGGGTACAAGCAGCAGTAATAGAAAAATGTGTTGGGAAATCTGGAGTCTCATCAGTACCATACAAAAAATGGGCTGTAGTTAAAATAATGAAGTTTAAATGTTGGTGCATAACTTGATTGCTTCTAAAATCCAAACACTGGTGTCCTGCTGTGAGCTCTGTTGACTGTGGTGGAGATGACCTCACTGAGTGAAACGTGGCCAAAGTGTGAAGGTCACATCCCCACCCTTTAGCAGTAAAATTTTACAGATGTTATTACAAGTGCTTGAATTTCTTACTTTACTTCCGTCACTTTGTGCCAGTAAAGCTAAGTAGGTCTTGCATCACTGAGCCTCACCGATGCAAGACCGGTGATTGCTCATCTCACGTGCTTCTGTTCTGCCTGTTTATTGCTAATAATCACCATGTAGTTTATCCTACAACTGTGATCTTGTGAGTTGAGTTAGTCTTTGCTACTCCCACTCTGCTGGAGCTTTAGTGCAGATCTGATTGTTTGAGGAGCAAGTAACTAACTGCCTATGACTTCATTAGCGTGCAGATGCAACAAACCCATACTAATCACATTAGGCTTCACTGGCTTCACTGTTCGTGTCCTGTCAGGTGGAGACAAACAGGAATGTTTCATATTTCTGTACATGTAACTCAGTTCAATCTTACCCACACTGAATTTAAACTGCCTTGCAGGTATCTTGTTAGCAGACCATTTCCTTGACAGTTCTGAGAACACAGCAGTGGAGCTCAAACACGCTCATTCATTAGTGGTGTTGTGCATTATTTTGCTTTAAAAAATAAAACATGCTTCCCTGTAACTCCCTGTGCTCCTGCATTGTCTCTGTGCACCACGTCTGCTTTCCCATCCCTGTCCCCCATATTTATTAATCATCTGCATATCTCCTCACACATGCCCGTCTCGTCCGAGCAGTCATGTCGGCCAAGGCCATCTCCGAGCAGACAGGAAAGGAGTTCCTCTACAAGTACATCTGCACATCAGCGGCTGTCCAGAACAAGTTCCGCTATGCGAACGTGACGCCTGAGACCAACTTTGACCGGCTGGCCCAGGAGCACCCATGGCTGCTCACAGAGGTGAGACGGCAGAGACAGTTGGGACAGTAATGTATGTGCACGGTGAGGTAATATTTAGCTGAGTGAACAGTCAGCTTGTTATGCCTGTAATTTATAGACCATTGATCTCTAAAGCACAGTTTTCCTTTTGCTTCTGGAAAATGATATCCTCTTTATAGGGACAATTACTTAGGCTGGCAGCGGAGTGCTCTCTTGGTGCTCGTCAGCTGAAATCACTGACGGAGGAGGAAACCATCAGTCCTGTAACATTCTTGGTGGGATGAAGCAAAGTAAAAGCAGAAGAAAAGAAGAACATGTAGAAAACTAAAAATTTTCCCCGCCCTGCAGAAGCTGGTTGCATTTTGGCACAAGCTCCCCCGGCTTGCTCTTCCTCGCAGTGCTCTCCATTGTGACGCACAGACAGCTGTGATATCAGTTAATTTAATTACTCTGTTGCTCATCTTGCTGGATGAAATGTCATCCTGAGTTTCTTTCCCTCTCTGCTGAAGGATTTTATCTGGGAGGTATTAGGTGGATCTGAGGGCAGATCCCCAGCGATGTGTCCTGCTGTGGAATTGATTCAGAAATTGCATTAACTTTCACCCTCAGCTCTCCCCTCATTTGCTCACTGGCGAGCACCCAGATAGTAATGGCTCCACGGTCATAAGTCATTCTGTTTATCTGAAGTAAAGAGGAAGTGGGCGATGCCGGTAGGGGTTCTGTGCAATCTTTCATTTGCATCATGTGGGACGGTTGGTTAGTGAGAGATTATTTCTTAAATACTGTATAAATGATATTTAGGAAACAGGAATTTGGAGATGAGCTCAGGATTCCCAGAGTAATAAGAGACTGATCAGGAATCCGAAATAGCGCATATCTGCAGTCTGAAATAAGATGAAGCAAGAAAAACAGCACGTGTCTTATTACTGTGATGTATCCATGCTGTTTATATTTGTTAATTCACTTTGACTTATAGTGAAAGCAGAATTCATTCAGGACTGCAAATAACATCCTCGGATTTGACCATTATTCTGTATAATACTCAGTTAATGTACTGATTAACTGCTGATTCTACTGTTTAATAAATTTGGGAAACATTATGAAATAAATTATCCATCAATCATGATTTCCAGAAAGCCAAGCTGCCTTATTTATATGTTAGTTTGTTTGTTTTTGTCTGGAACAGCATCAAAAGCTGAAGCTCCACTGGATACATTTTGGGTATTTAAGCATAAAGCCAGAATGATTTCTACAGTAACTAATTGAGACTAATAAAAGACTCATGTTAAATGTAAGTGACACAAACTGCAGTTTAAAAAGAGTTTGAATTAATTGCCAACAAATAACTACTGCAAACAACAATTTCCAGCCCTTCAGAATTGTGTGTTTAAACGTTTCCTTTCCTTTAGTCACTACATGGAAGTCTTTGAGTTCAGGTGTATTTGCTCCCATTGCCACAGGCTATAAAATCAAGCACCTACTCACGCTGTCTGCCCGAACATTCACTTGTGAAAGAAGGTGACTTTTGAAAGAGCTCGGTAATCTGGTACCGTAATATGATGTTGCCATTACAACAAGGCAGTTGTGAAATTTCCTCCTTCCTTCCTTTCCCACGATCGACTGTAAGCGCTAAACAGAACTGCAAACCATGTTAAGTTACATAGCAGGGTTTCAGATTGCTGCATAAAATTTACCTCTGGTATTAACATCACCACAAAACCTGTGTGCCAGGAGCTTCATTGCATAGATTTCCAGAGCCAGGCAGCTCCTGTAGGTCATGTGTATGTGGCTCAGTACTTTGGTCCATGTAGTGTTTAACAAACTGGCTGCATGATGCTGAAAACCTGTGTAGGCCCACGCTTTCAAACAAGCTTTACAGTGGTTCTAGGGTCCAAAAAAATCTCCTAGTTATGACGTGAACATCCCTTAAAATGTTCCCTCTGCAAACATCTCCAGCTTTATTATTTTAGATTAAAAATAGATGATTGCAGATTAAATTCTAATCTTCACAGCTAAGTGAGGATGCCGGTTGCTAACGTGCAGGCTGTTTTTCTTCCTCCTGTAGAGACTGGTGGTGAAGCCGGACCAGCTCATTAAGAGGCGAGGCAAGCTGGGTCTGGTTGGCGTCAACCTGAACCTCAATGGTGTCAAGGAGTGGCTCAAGCCCCACCTCATGAAAGAAACCACAGTATGTCATCCACCCTCTTTGTCTCTGCTGTCTCTCGGGTGACTCCATCCACCCACCCTTTTCTCTGAGAGCGTGCACTCTGCTGAATCAGTGTGATCCCCATGTTTTTATTGCCCTTCTTCTTCCTTTACCCTCCTCCTTCCACGGACGTGTCTGGTTTGTGTTTCTGATGCATGTTTGCCTAAACAGCTGCCGAGTTTATCGACTTCACTGTTAGCCTGCTGATATTAAATCAGTCCAGTCAGCTGAGGCAAGTGCTGCCATTGAGGAAACACTCACTCCATCAACGTAGCACTGACACACTGTTTTGCCTCATAAACCTAGAAGTGAGTTATGGAGAGAGCGTTTTGGTTCATAAAGCACTGGAGAACAGTGTGTAGCACTGAAATTGCATATCTCCTTGCAGATTGGATGACAGTGTCGGCAGTGCTAGTGGCTGTAAATAAGGATAAATGCACTGACTGCTGCTTTGTGGACACAGAGTTTCAGCTTGTTCGGTTATGTCATCTTTATTGTGCCGGAAAGAGAAATCTAATTTCAGTCAGATTATTTTAAATGTATGAAGTAAGATGGAGATAAAATATCTTTATACGTACAAACATACATATTTTAATTCAATTCAATTTCATTTATAAAGCGCCAAATCACAACAAACAGTCGCCTCAAGGAGCTTTTTATTATAAGGTAAAGACCTTACAATAATTACATAGTAAACCCAACAATCAAAACAACCCCCTATGAGCA
>VOQJ01006659.1:1490-13162 GCA_015052665.1 Apistogramma diplotaenia
AGGTTCAGGCTGCTGATTCTGACACATCCAACATGGAGGAGACTTTGACTTCAGCACTGCAGCGTCTGTGTGTGTGTGTGTGTGTGTGTGTGTGTGTGTGTGTGTGTGTGTGTGTTTGGGAGCATTGGGGAGTTGTTAAATGCGTGTTTGCGCGTCTTCACGCTAAGCAGCAGCTCAGCAGGTTCTGTTGTTTTTCCATCAAACATCAAATATTGGCTTGCGTCTCCCTGTAGTTCAGCAATTCTATCTGGAGTTGTGTGTGCAATTAGTTTTACAGTGACATCTGAATTGCCAAGAAATGATCAAACTCACCATCTTCCAGGTTTTTGTTGCAAAGCAGACACTATGCAAACCACGCTACAGGACTGCGACTCTGAATGGGCCTAATTTGCTTTGTTTCCGTGCCAACGGCGAATGCTGCAGTTGTTAATAACCACACAAGAGCGGTGAAAAACATAATTTATTCAGTTTGTTATAGTAGTTTAACATTCATTAAAAAGCTTGTGAGTATGAGGGATTAATGAAAAATCTCATTAGGTAATCTGCCAGTGTTTCTGGCTGTCAACTAGATCAGAGCTGTTCATCAAACATTCATGGAAACAGCCTGTGTTTGAAAAACTGTGTTCTAAACGACACCTGTTCTTAGAAATCATTGCCACAGTCTGTATATCAGAATTTTTGTAGTTTATGTTGCCACAGCCATTGAAGAAGTGTACATACATGTCCACAGATCATCAGTCCATCTACATTGGTGTCCCAGTAGCTCGAAGATATCGACGTAAACGCAGACGAAGGCGTTCTAGTCGAGAGGTTGATGACATGGACAGGGACAGACATTACAGCCAGCACAGACACCACGAGCAAGACCAGTACAGAGACATAGACATGGAGGAGGGACTCATGGATTCAGCTGAGCAGAGTCTCCAAGACATCAACCGTACAAGTAAGTTAGTGGTGAGAGAGACGTGGCATTGTATAATGAAGACTTCACTTCACTTCCCTTTGCTTTGTCTGTCAATCACCAGTCTCTGAACTGGAAGGCTGCTTTTGTCACACTAAATATTAATATAGTACTAGAGTCTGAACTCTTCAGGGTGTAAGACTTCTGTTGAGAGTCAACTTCTACTGACTTTTATGTCAGATGTTTAAATGGGCTGGTTCCTTTAAAGCACGTTTCTGCTCTATCTGAGCACTCAAAGCTTGGGTTTTATTTTTCAGCTGGGTTTAGATCAGGTGATTGTGGAGGCCAGGTCATCAGACAGAGAACTCCATCACCCTCCTTCCTGGTCAAAGAGCCCTCACATAGCCTGAAGTTGTGTTTGGGGTCATTGTCCTGTTGGAAACAAATGATGGTCCCACTAAGCACAAACCAGATGTGATGGCATGTCGCTGCAGAATTCTGTGATAGCCATCCTGGTTGAGTGTGCCATGGTTTTTGAATAAATCACCATCAGTGACACCAGCAGAGCACCCCCATACCATCACACTTCCTCCTCCATGCTACACGGTAGGAACTACACATGTAGGAACCATCCGCTCACCTTTTCTGCGTCTTACAAAGACATGGTGTTTGGGACCAAAAACCTCAAATTTGAAGTCATCAGACCAAAGGACAGATTTCCACTGGTCTAATGTCCATTCCTTGTGTTCACTGGCCCAAACCATTCTCTTCCTCTTCTTCTTCCTTACAAGTGGCTTCTTTGCAGCAATTCGATCATAAAGTCCAGATTCACGCTGTCTTCTCTGAACAGATGATGTTGAGATGTGTTTGCTACTTGAACTCTGTGAAGCATTTAGGTGGGCTCTTATCTGGGGGGCTGTTACCTTGCAGTTTCTGAGGCTGGTTTGATGAACCTATCCATCAGAAGTAACTTTTGGTCTTCTTTACCTGGGGCGGTCCTGATGAGAGCCAGTTTCATCATTATAATGTTTGATAGTCTTTGCACCTGCACTTGAGGATGCTTTCAAGGTTGTTGAAATGTTTTAAATTGACTGAATTTAAAGACGTGCAAAGCTGTCATCGAAGCAACAGGTGCCTACTTTGAAGAATCTAAAATACAAAATATACGTCATGAAAAGTTTTTGCAGGCAGGTTTTAGGACCGCGGTGCAGGACCTGAGAGACACAGGCTCCGGTTTAACTTCAGCTTTTATCAGCTGGATGGAGCCTGTTGAACAAATTACAGTTCACACTTGAGCAGGCAGGCAGAGCAGACAGCAGGAACTGACAACAAGTACATGACAGAGAACTAAGTGAAATGCAGACAATATAAACACATCAGTATACACATCAGGGCAATCAGGGAAATAGGACACACCAGGGAGCACAACTGAACAGAATCACATTAACAAAACAGAATATCAAACCTGTGGCACACAAGACTATCAAAGTAAAAGAGTAAGTGACTATACATGACAGACAAATACCATCAAACTAAAACATGTGGAGTAGATACAGGGACAAAAGATAACCAATATATGAGACAGACTAGGACCAAACATGGGAGCAGGAACTAAATGTAAAACATGACCAAAACAGAACTCAACCAAATAACAACAAATCAAACAGAAGCAAAACAGAATCTGAAAATCCAAAAAGACAAAACACTGGCAGACCCAGGACCAGCACTACATATTAGAGTTTGTTTAGCACTTTTTTGCTAACTAAATAATTCCACATGTATTCTTCATGGTTTGGATGACTTTAGCATGAATATAAAATGCAAGCAAATTTTAAATGAAAAACCACTGAATTAGAAGGTGTGTCTAAACGTTTGGTACCGTAAATTAGATTGCAATTATTTGCAAGCCTTTGCTGATGTGTCTGAGACAGACTGCAGTCAGTGCGAGTTAAGCTGCAGTTGTTTGGAGACGGGTTCCCTCACAAAGGAGCGAACTATGCAAATGCACTGTGGTCAGCTTTATGGGAGGTGCAGTGCTAAAAGGCCGGAGTTCTCCACTACTCCACACCTGTCTAGGAGCCTTTCATCTTGAACAATTTTATGTACTTTTTCAGAAATTCCTCCATGCCTCGTGTATGTAACACATTTTCTGCTTGTTGCTGTCTTGATTGTATGCCTACATCAGTACAGCCTTTTGGATTTTGTGGGCCTCTGTAATTGGTGGCATATGGTGCCAGTTGGAGGATACAACAGGGACAAAGATGCACAATACAGCAATGGCAGAAAATAGTAACCACTTACTAAGAATGAAGTAAATTGCATTCTTAACCGAACTCTTCATCTAACATCAAATGTTAGATGACAGAATGTTTTCTTTGATTTTGCAGTATTGATTTCACAATTGCATCTATCACAGACTGCATTAAAAAATGCAGCCTGTTATCTACTGAGATTTTTCAGTGTATAGCTCAGGTACTTAGTAAAATCATAACTGTAACTGCAGCAAAAGAACATTGGAATTACCGCCTACTTTTGTAAATGATACCATGTTTGCATGGAAGGTCATTTGTGACAGCAATTGTGAGGCAGACAAAAGCAAAAAAACAAGAAAAACTATCTTTCAAAGGTCTTTGAAAGCCACTAAAGACTAAAAATGTCAAAAACATTCTATCCTTCTGTCAAGTGTCTCCAGCAGCAGAGCGGCTACGCTACATCCTAAGTGAAGACGATGACATGCCCACACCAACGCTCTTCACTGAGATGGACACTCTGCAGCGAGAAGGAGACGAGCTGGAGTGGAAGGAGTCTGCAAGGTGGATGACTACACTAAAACACACATAGATTCAAAAACACTTCAGCTCCAATGATATACACACACACACACACACACACTTGGCCTCAGGTCAGATTTGGAACATGGTATCTGTTCTTATTAATGTGTGTTGCCTGCTCAGCCAAATGAGTTCAACAAGTACCCCCAGAGTTAAAATTTAAATTAGATTTTATTTCTCACCCAGCCTTTGTCTTTGCATGTTTTGCTGCATTTAGGTGGGTGAAGTTCGAGGAGAAGGTGGAGGAGGGAGGGGAGAGGTGGAGTAAACCTCATGTGTCCACACTGTCCCTGCACAGTCTTTTTGAGCTCAGGACTTGTCTGCAGTCAGGAACGGTGCTGCTGGATTTGGAAAGCTACTCGCTGCCTCAAATAGTTGGTGAGATGTTCAGGACTTTTCCTCATAACTGCACTTCTATATGTGTATATATGAAATTTTATATATATAATGGTGGCCATTGCTGGGTTTTCCAGTTTTGTATGGGCAGGTGCCTGAGTTCAAACCTGGAAAACAGCAAATATATGATAAATATGCAAGTATTGCCACTCTTACATGCTAAACAATTTAGTTTTCTAAAATAATCTTTCACTAAATTAAAAAAAAAAATCTGTCAAACAGAAAGTCAAAGCCAGTCTTGATAGCCGGTTATCAGTCTGACAGGGCCTCCACCCTTGGCCACCGCCTGAGACACATTGCACCCGAACCCTACGACATCTCATAGGGTGTTTCAGGATGTCTCCTGGGCACCACTTGGGAGAGGTGTTCCAGGCATGTCCCACTGGGAGGAGGCCCCAGGGCAGACCCAGGAAATGCTGGAGAGATTACATCTCTCAGCTGGCCTGGGAATGCCTTGGGGGATGGATGGATGGATGGATGGATGGATGGATGGATGGATGGTCAAAGTTAACCTTCTACAGTCAGCTTTGTAACTCTTTATTGAGGCTTTGGTGTCAGGTGACAGCAAAACATCAATAACCTCAATAAAAAAGAAAACAAAAGAAATCAATGATCACATGGAGTGTTTCCCAGTTCTCAGAAAAACAAAGCACCTGCTGGTTAACTGACACTCAATACATTTCCTGACAATTTTATATTATATTGTAGTCCACCAGCTGGTCAAGTGATTGATTGTTTGTTAAAACTGGATCTCTGATTTTGAAAAATAGGTCACATTATTCTCAGTAGTAGATGGTTATTGATATTTTTAACAATTTTGTATCGCATAAACATTTTCTCACTTGACTTTAGTATTGACAGTATTGAAGAGAGTATGGCAGGTAAGGGGTCATTGTCCACATCGCCACCAATTTACCCACCTGTTCTGAATCACTGTATTCTTTGTGTTTCAGCATACGCTTATACAGCATGTTATGTATTAAAGGCGTGCAAATAGCAGTGTGAAATAAACAAGCCACCACTCTTGATTTTTTATATTTTGCTTTGAAAATGGGAAATAGTTGCAGCGATTTACTGAAACATGGAAAACATGGTAATACAGTCCAGATGATCCCACACTGCTTCAGTAACGTTGAGGCTCGGGCTCTGGAGAGGGCAGTCCATGACTGATCGTCTTTCACTGCATGTTTTTCTATCCAGGTATGGTTTGACTATATTGGTACTATATTTTCTGTATTCATAATTTCATCAGTTTTGCTGGCATTTCACAGATGGCTTTAAACACTCATTATTGTTCCTCTCTCCTGGCCTCTTCTCTGCAAATCAGTGACCATTTGAACCATCCATCCATCCATCCATCCATCCATCCATCCATCCATTCTCTACTGCCGTTATCCCGTTCGGGACCATTCAACCATTTGAACCAAAAATTTAAAAAGAGCTTTTGTGTATAAGACTTGATGGCACTGATTTTCAGTCCCGATCTCAGCCTTTTCTCCCTGTGTCCCTTCCTGAAGAATGGCTTCTTGTCAGTCACCCTTCCACTCAGACAGGAATGAATCAACATAGAAACTCTCTCAAGTGCTGTTTTTTTATTTTATTATTTCTTGGGGACATGATTTTCAGAGGCTGTTCATTTGCAGTAGATAGTTGCTGCTGTTTAGGCCTGCCACTTCTCCTGTTGTCCTGCTCACTATGCTGAGATACACCAAGTTTTCGGCTAATAGCTCTTTGTATTTTTGCACCAACGAGATGATTCCAATTTCATGCCTGTCAAACTTCACGCCTGCGTTCTCTTTGGCATGATTCTGTTCAAATCAAATTGTGACAGACTGCTAGTAAAAAAATCTCTAAAGATTCAATATGAAACAGGTTCTTCACAAGTTCTGTGTGTGCAGGCACAACACTGGTTCATGCCTTGAATTAGGTCAGTGTTAAGAGGCTTAACAAACAAACAAGTAAGCATGCAAACAAAAAACATTCCTCTGAAAATTCTCTCATACAAGCTGTGGACTGAAAATCAGTGGAAAAGCAGCCAAAGAAGAACTTTGAGTGTCCTTCAGAAAGCCTGGAAAACCATTGTGAAACCTCATTTTAAAAAATGACATGAAATTCTGGCTCCTTGGAAGTAAAAGAAATGAGGGGTGGCTCAAGACTTTTGCACAGTGTTGTTAAAAAATCATTTCCCGAATGTGTTTTCTTTAGCATCTTCTGTATTATACAGAACAGTTGGTGTGATGCTGCAGTTTTAAATGCTTTACTGACCCGTAACCTTGTGTGATCCTGTGGAACGGGCCGAGCCTTACATCACCAACACGATAAATGAAAGTGTCCTGTCAGTTGTGGTGCAGGCAGTAGCACGTGTGACCCTGAACCGCTGAGCCACTGGTTCATTTTGTTGTTCTGGCCTCTTCTAATATGATCTGGACTTCATCTGAAATCATTCGTCTAGTTGTTTGCTAACGATTTCTTGTCCTCCAGTATGTACATATTTGATCTTTGATTCATTTGATCTCCTTGTTCATCTGAAATAGATTTATCAGCCTTTCTCTCAGTCTCGTAAAATGTGTCTTGCTATTCAATTAATTAAACTTTCATGCAGTTGCAGAGCCAGACAGTCTCCATAGAGCTGGCCAGGCACAGACCATTATTTTAATTGGGAAACTAATTAACAGAAACTCTTGTTAATTCTTTTTTTTTTTTCATGGCACTTTGCTTCATGCAAAAGAGTCAACTGTTTTGGTCAGTCACTGCTATCATTTGTTTGACATAACTGCAATGTAAAAGCAGGCAATAAGGAATCCTGTTATTGTTATCTTGTTGTGTAACCATGAGTTGATTTTTTTAAAACATTGACAGCTAAACATTTCCATCATGTTTATAAAGATCAGATGCCAGATGTAAATGAAAGAGTTGCTTGCCTGTCCCGTGTCGTAACAACATTAAATTTCTGCTGGCAATACAAATAATGATAATGTACAGTCGTACCATTTCGAGTGTCACAAACACAACCTGCTGTTCCTAAGTGGCATGAGCCGATCTCAGGGAGCTAACTGACCAGTCATTATTTGCTCTGAACATCAAACGCTATTTCAAGTTACAAGTTAGACGTTCATCCTAGTTTTACAGGTAGTTGGACGGCATATTATAACCACAGTCACATAATATACACAGAACTTTAATACTTATATGTACTATAAAGCTTTTATTGTATTGAACAACAACAGACTACAATTCAAGTTGGGGAAAATCTGAAATTCTGCATCTTTTTTCTAGATGACATCATTGAGAGGCAGATAGAGGAAGGCATGATATCTCATGAGCTCAGAGAGAAGATCAGTTTTGTCCTGCTGAGGAAACATCGACACCAGACCAAGAAACCAATCCACCGTTCCTTAGCTGACATCGGCAGGTCCAGCTCCTCCAGTGAGTGTCCCAACCTGGAACACAGACTGTTGCCTGCTCTGTGTGCTAATGATGCATGACGGGACCAATATTCTATCTATAGCAGGGGGTGGGCAATTCATTTTCCCAAGGGGCCACATGAGAAACTGGGATTGTTGTGCAGGGCTGCACCAATAATAAATATCAGTTTCAGGTCCTTGTGACTGATACTAAACACATTGTTGGACAACTTCATGCCATCACATATAGCAATTCTTTTTCTCTCACTGAATGCATCATTCTGGTCCAACATATAATTTAGATGCTAGTGAGAAATTAATTATGCATATTTTTTTACTCCCTTGCCAAATGAATGAACGCTCTTCTGCAGTCAACAAGGCTCATATGCTCCACGGGGGATTTATTAATGTTTGATGAGTTAATTACCACTGTAGCCTTTCCACATCTCATCAAGACAGAGCTCAAACTGTTCAATAAATCATAACGCACCACCTCCGATCACTGATTCCGTTTTGTTTCTCTCTCTGCTTCCCTTCCCTCTGCAGATCGGAATGTCGCTCCTCGGGGTGTACCGGGTCCGGCGCCCGTGACCAACTTCAACAGGTCCACAGAAGACCTCCGACTGAAGCAGCAGTCTGCCAACTATGGCCGCCTGCGTGAGTGTCAGATTTGGATTTGTGAAGGCACTTAATGATTTTTTTTTAATTAAATTTTTACAAGTTTCATCCTCAAACCCTTAATCTCCAAATAACACATTACAGTTTCACTTTTAGATTACTGTTTATTATATGTAATATTTCTGCATATGTGAAGATCAAATAAGTGTAGGAGACTGATCTCAGATTGCTGGCTGATATTTTCTGGCTTCTGCTTACTCGAAGGATACAGATTTTTTAAAATCCCTCTATCCTCATCCTGTCTCTCATTTTAACAGAAGATTTGTTTTTTAGCGGCCGGGTTAAATTATCTATTAAAGACATCATGATTATTTATAAGCGGACGAAGTTAACAAACATCCAGTGAGGAAGAAATTCAGCAACATCAGGAAGCAACTATTCATGCACGTGCTGGTGCACGGGCAGAAATATTTAGAATGAAATATATTTTGTTACTAACTTGTAATAGAATATTTTGTGTCCTTGAAACAGACAGAGAATATTACCTAAAGTGCCGAAGTCATTGCAACCCCGCCCACATTTTAGTGAGGAAACTAAAATGTAATTTCAGCACCTTAGTTCCAAACTGCTTGAGCATCATAAAAACAGAGTTTATAGCCGCTGTAGTGTATTAGCCTGTGAAAATGTACCCAATAGGTGTACCTCAAAAAGTCTCCATTGAAGTTGTGTATCACTTATAAATAATTCTAATGATGAGGGGTAATAACCATAAAACTGTCCCAACCTTGCAGGTCACGCCCAGAGCAGGAGTATGAATGACATTGCAGACACTCCAAGCACAGACCAGGTGAGTTATTGCTGAAATCAGCTCATTATCTTCAGCTCACTGGGCATCTCCAAGATACAGCATGTTTTTCAAAAGGTGTTCTGTATTTGTGTAGCTCGTGCTTGATCCTGACAACAAATTCATGTTCTTGCCTTTTATAATAGCAAATGTCTCTTCATCTGCATTGAAGGGCTCTCTGGAGTATACACTTGTTTCCTCTTTCTTGCCTTCTATTTTTGGAGAGATGGCCCGTCTTGTGTCAGAAGGCATTTCATAATATCGGACTGCTGTTTCTCTTGAGTGGCACGAGCCTCTGTCCTGAGAATCATACATTTTTCATTGCAGCTGCTCGCTAAGGTGACAGCAAGTGATAGAGGGAGCGTGAAAACACACAGCTCCCTCATTAGTGAAGCTGATGGAGTAATGTGACTTAAACCTGGTGACGCATGCCTGAATCACCGCAAGGCCATGCTGTTGTTGCTCGGATTAGGCTACTTTGTAACTGACAGGTCAGATTAAGTGTCATTCACTGGGAGGAATAATGTATGGAAATAAATGAATGAGAATTTGAAGGGTGTGATGTGGGCCATAAAATCTGTTAGTGATGTTCCAGGGGCCCTACTTATTGTGTAGCTGGTTGTTCAGATTGTGTTTAGAGGTCCGCATGTGACGATGGACAAGTGACTGTTCATTTTGTTACAGTGTACATTTGTGCTTGTGTGTGCCACATTTTCTGTGTCAATATTGAGCTGTCACTGGGGAAAGATGGATTTTACTCAGTCCACGTGCTTTGCTCTCACATGTAGCCACAGATTCGGGTTATGGGTTGTTGAAAAGGCTCTCCACTACCAGTGTTATTGTGCGTCAGTCCAGTTTCCTGCCACACCTTCAAATGTAATCAAACAAGTCAGATTGGCTTGCCATCTCAGGTCATGGGCATTTGTTTTGCCTGTCTGATTGTGTGTGTGCATTTCTTTGAGAATTTTATACCCATGAAACAACACAGGATTTAACAATGACAGAATAAAACTTTAATGATCTGGTGCGTAGATCCATTCACTGCAGTAACCAATACTGTCAGAATAAATGCACACATGTCTGTCAGTTACAGCGTTTTTATAAAAATCCAAGGTGTTATTATTTGAATAGCTTGTTCAGTATTATTACAATAAAGTTCCACTTTGCTGTCATACATGAGAGAAAAGAAAAGTGACAAATTTATTATGTAAGTGCTACAGTGTTCAAAATGTGTGAAAATGTGTAAATTAGAACATATTTGACTCCTTATGACATGTAAGAAACTGAAAAATGCCACAAGATGCAAAAATAAGACAATAAAACATGTCAAATAAAATGTGAATACATCAAAAGTGGTGACATGCAGGAGATTCTCAGTCTACTCCTGCAACAAGATAATGCTCGACCGTGTCCTCTCTTCTTTACACCATTTTCTGCAGCTGAAAAACAAATTCATGAAGAAGATCCCCAGAGATGCCGAGGCGTCCAATGTCTTAGTGGGTGAAGTAGACTTTCTCAACAAACCTTTCGTAGCCTTCGTTCGCCTGGCTCAAGCTACAACCCTGGGAGGTCTGACAGAGGTCCCTGTTCCCACCAGGTAAAATCATCTGCAGTGAGTCATGGCACTTGACCCGCGCTCCACCAAATACATCTACATTCTCAGATCATACAGTAACTCACATTTGTTTCCCCGCTCTACAGATTTCTGTTTATTCTCCTGGGGCCCCAAGGAAAGGCCAGGTCTTATAATGAGATCGGCAGAGCAATAGCAACTCTAATGGTGGATGATGTAAGTGTCTGTCTTTGTGTATTAAAATGCATGAATTCTTTAGTGGACTTCACAATCTGATACTGACACTTTCTCACTGCCCTTCCCTGTAAAGAGCATGTTCAACATTAGCATGCGAAGCGTGTTTGGGTTGTGTAATGTGCTCTTTAGCCTGCCAGTCTACTGGGATACCCAGGATTATGTTTTGATTACGTTTGGAAGTGATGCTGATTGTTGAGCATCAGTTATGAGCAGGGTTTCTATTTAGATAACGAGTCATCCATTGTTTGCTAATTACAGCACTATTCTCTACCCTGAAAGCAGTTTTATTCTGTGCTAGATGTGTCATTTTAATAGCAGATACAAGCAATAAGGAAGTGACAGGCAGTTATTTTAAATGGGTTCTTAGCATTTTCCCCATCTACAATTGAAGAGTGATTGAAAGTTTGTGTTTGGTATTTTGAAGCTGGCCTATTATTAAGTATTGAGTATCATAATGTGGCATTTTAATAGGAGTTCAGAACATGTTTATAATGTAGTTCTCATTTCAAACCTGTTCAAAACTTCACCAAGATACTGTAGGTCTGTAGCTGCCAGACTCCCTCCTGTCATACTCCTGCTTTAGCAAAATTATCCTAAAAAATACTTACAGAATTATCATTTATTTTTAGTTTATAGCTATTAATTAATTAAGTAATACATGACTTAACAGTACCAGGTATCTGTCAAGTATCTTTACCTTAGACACCATGTTTCTAAGCTTTGTGGGGCCAAGAACAAGAATTTCAGTTTTGTCTGAATTTAAAAGCAGGAAATTAGAGGTCATCCAGGCCTTAATGTCTTTAAGACATTCCTGCAGTTTAACTAACTGATGTGTATCATCTGGCTTCATATAAAGCTGTGTGTCATC
>VOQJ01006662.1:1581-17424 GCA_015052665.1 Apistogramma diplotaenia
TTATTTATTAATTTATATTTTTTTTTTTTTTTTTTTTTTGGTCTACGGCCGAAAGAAAAAAAAAGCGGGGGCACACCTGGGTAGAGACTCGGTTGCATCACCGACGTATTCCGTATAAATCTGAAACTCCGCCTTTTTCTAATGGACTCCTAGTACAAGCACACATTACTGTAAACGCCATGGTCCGCCCTCTGGGTCGGCTTACTTTCGGATGACGTAGAAGTCGTCCAATGGTAAGTGTCTGTGGGCGGGACACAGCTAAATGACGGCAATTTTTTACAATGAAAAAGCCTCTTTGTGCGCATAACCTATATAAGAGATTTCTGCTGCAGACTCTTTCTTTGGAATAATGTCGGCTGAATATGATAACAGGTAAGGAAACCTACTTATTTGTCGTACAAGAACGCGAGTTTCAGGGCTTATTTTATTTACGTTTCTGTGTTATTTGTACCGCGTTCCCAGGAATGTAGCTATTTTACGGAGTTTTGTAGTCGATTAACATTAAGATCCGTGGACCTTCTGTTTCAGATTAAGATTATAGATCTTCACGTTTAACGAAGCGAGTATGAAATTAAACGTGTTTAAGATTGTTGGAGGTTTATTTTAGTCTTTAGATTTCAGGTAGTACTGATGGCGGTTGCTGTCGGCATCCGGCGATAGCACGTGAATGATCCTGATCGAGGCCTTCACATATTGTTAGATAATTTCTCAAGTAGTAACTTGATATTTGACATAACGATATATTGTAATTGAAGGATTCCTGGTGTCTAACACAACTAAAGAACCTTCTTAAAGTTCTATGTGCAAATTAAAAGCCATTTGGTGGTGTTGAGTGCAGTCACATGGTCTTAGTAGTTAACCGGCATTTTGGACAAAGCCGGTAGCGAAGGCCGCGCGATTTATTTTTATTTATTTATTTTTTTCAACACACGTTACAGCTGGTAGACACAGATGCTTCGTTCACCGAGTAATACGTGTTATGTGTGTCTGAATGAACAATGGGTTTCGTCGACGTTGCTTCATAAAGACGGGAAGGGCCTGCTGGTAGTGGCTAACTGCTAGTGGCTAACTCGTAGCAGGCCACGGCTACAACCCGCTAACTCACCTGTACTCTTTGCTTCACAATACACTATTCCGTTTGTTAATGCTAAACCGAAAGAAGTCACCGTTTGTTGACTGGTTGACCATATTTTAAGTGGCTGTTTATTTTCTCTTTAAGTCGTCGACTCGCCTCTATTTTTTTTCCACCCCAGGATGGAGAAACCATCTTAATAGCAAAAATGGCCGACTCTCCACAAGGCGTTTGAGTTACAGCACAAGGGGAAGAAGGCTTTTCTTAAACTTTTGGTTGAGCAGCTCAAAGTATTGTTTGGGCTTGTTTATGAAACAAGAAGTGTTGTCGTGTAACAAGAAATCTTAAATAATACGTTTAATCGTATTGTCTGAAGGGTGGGCACATACAGTTAAACGGGAATTTTCTTCTAAGCTGCTTTTTTTTCCTTCAACCACATTCGTGGGTAGAGAACATTTAACTAGCCAGGATTATGAAATCACGGATGTAACATCTTCTACAGTTCATGTAATTTGCGATCATTCTGTTATGGCATGAAGGAACTAAACTTTCAAGGAATTTTAACTATGACCTTATTATTTTGTCATTTTCAGAGACAATGGCCCAGAAGGCATGGAGCCAGATGGGATCATTGAGGTAAGTCTCCCATATGAAACCCCCTCAACACAGTGAAACTGTTTTCAAAGTAAATGGCCACACAAAATGACTTAAGGAGTTGTAAAAACTAACTTGACTCTACTTCTTCTTATCGTCATTCTTATTGTTATGACATCATTCTTTTTATTACAGGGTAGTCTGAAATGCATTTAATGAATTTAAAATGTTTGGGTTTTTTTTACCCTGCCAGAGCAACTGGAACCAGATCACAGATAGCTTTGATGAGATGAACCTACGTGAGACCCTGCTCAGGGGAATTTATGCCTATGGTTTTGAGAAACCTTCAGCTATCCAGCAAAGGGCCATTATCCCTTGTATCAAGGGTAAGAAGATCTGTGCTTTCACTATTAAGTTGATGGGGTGGGGTGGGCTTGAGGTATAGAGTAGTACATTTTGACTTGAATTTTTTTGTGCATGTTTTTAATAAATTTAAGTTAAAAGCTATTTTAATAACAAAAAAATTCAATACAAGACAAGTGCTTGGCTACAGTGTCCAATTCCCTATATAGAAATAATGTACACACTTTTATTTCACCAGGTTATGATGTCATTGCTCAGGCCCAATCTGGCACAGGCAAGACTGCCACCTTTGCCATTTCCATCCTTCAGCAGATTGACGTGGACCTGAAAGGCACTCAGGCCCTGGTCTTGGCTCCCACTCGGGAGCTGGCTCAGCAGGTAGGCTTCCACTGAAAGTGAATATGATGTGGGAAAAAAGTAGGATCTGATGATCATGAAGTTTATCAAAGTTTTCAAAAGTTTTAAAGATGTGATTTGCCAAAAACATAAGCTTCTTCAGAATCTGTCACATGGTGTTTTACATGACTTGCTTTGTGCCATGTCTGATAGCCTTACAAATGATTTGACTTTCAGATTCAAAAGGTGGTGCTTGCCCTGGGTGACTACATGGGAGCCAGTTGCTATGCCTGTATTGGAGGGACCAACATTCGCAGTGAGGTCCAAAAGCTGCAGGCCGAAGCCCCACATATTGTGGTGGGAACCCCTGGTCGTGTCTTTGACATGCTAACTCGCAAAAACCTTTGTAAGTTTTCATCATAATTCTGAGCTGTCATAGTGAAGTGCGTGTAAACTTTAACTGTGCAAGAAATCAGTTTAGGCAGCCTTTTTCGGTGACTTTGATCACCCCTGTGACGTGGACACTGAACTACAATGTGATCGATTTCACTCCACAAGATCTTAGTTTTCCAGTTAAGTCTTCTGATATAATAGACCTGGCAGTACCACTACTACACCGTGGCAGCTGCAACAAAAAAGTGCTGTATAATGATGAAACCCATGCGTGTCAGCTGATGCTGGAAGCCCCTGCTGTGGTGTTGCTTTGGTTGGCGTTCTGCTGGCTCGAGTCTTCAGGACAGCAGGGACCCAGACGCATGATCATACCTACACTACCTCTGAATACAGCACCTTTTACAAGTGATTCTGTTATTGAAACCTTATAAGCAACATGTTGAAAATCACATGTGTGATTCTTAAATATTCTCCCAGCTTATATACAAGTGGCTTCAGATTGACCTTGATTTTTGGTTCCAGTCATAACTGTCTTGATGATTGCTGGTGTCTGAGATGTATATAAATTATATACAGCATTTGTTTTCTAGCTTAATTGTGCTCATGTCTGCATTAAACCTTTGAAAACTTGTTTTTCCCTGCAGCTTCTAAATACATTAAAATGTTTGTGCTGGATGAGGCTGATGAAATGCTTAGTCGAGGATTCAAGGACCAGATTTATGAGATCTTCCAGAAGCTGTCGAGCAACATACAGGTAAGGGCACATTTTGTCAGCAACGTTACCTTCCTGGCCATAACCAGGGCGAGATTTTCCCCAAAAGCGCTCTCCTGATGAGCTAAATGACGTTTAAAATGTCAACTGCAAGAACAGCTCCACAGTTCCAAATGGGATCCTGGTGGCTATGTCAGTCTTGTATACCATGTTCTCAGCAAATGTCTTTAGACCTACTTTAATATTGATAATTTGACCACAAATGTCACACTTTTTCCCCTCTTCAGGTTGTCCTCCTGTCAGCCACTATGCCAGCAGATGTTTTAGAGGTCACAAAGAAGTTTATGCGTGAGCCCATCCGGATCCTCGTAAAGAAGGAGGAGCTGACACTTGAGGGCATCCGTCAGTTTTACATCAATGTGGAAAAAGAGGTGAGAAGATTATAGGATTAGAGCCAAAGTTTACAGTGGGTTAACAAGATGACCACTTTAACAACTTGTAAATAGTAATAACTCCTAAATATCTTGTTGGAATGCAAACATTAAGTTGATTAACATACCTGAACAAAGTGCAAAACTATTTCTATCAAACCTGCAAAAGAAAAATCTATCTTTAAGGTGAGAAACTGCTTGCTTGAGCTGACTTGTGATTGGTCCTCAGGAATGGAAGCTGGACACACTGTGTGACCTGTACGAAACCCTGACTATCACACAAGCTGTCATCTTCATCAACACACGGAGGAAAGTGGACTGGCTTACTGAAAAGATGCATGCAAGAGACTTCACCGTTTCTGCTTTGGTAAGAGCCCCTTGGATCATTTCCACACCTGAATTCAAGTTATGGCTTTGAACCCAGTTTGAGGTGTTTTCCATTAAATTGTTTTCATGGCCAATTTTGACTGAAACATTTGGTGCGAGCACAGACCAACTTACAGTGAAATTGTCTTCCAGCATGGTGACATGGACCAGAAGGAAAGAGACCTGATCATGAGGGAGTTCCGCTCTGGCTCCAGTCGAGTCCTTATTACCACTGACCTGCTGGTATGTAACAACCTCTCGAAACTATGCTGAAAACTGCTGTCAGCGTGCCTCTATGTACAGTGTGCTTTTAAAGTGCTATTTGCAGTCCAAGGTTCCCTTTCCTGCCATCTGCAGTGGTGGTTAAGGAGTGAAAGTTCCTTGGTAGACTGAATATCTGTCCTCCACTGTAGCTGGGTTGAAATCCTTGACTCACAACTAATTGGCAGATTACAATCCCGAACCACTATTTTAACACTTTATTGATCAGATGTGTTTAGAGGTTCCATGACTGCCCACTAGGTGGGGTCCTAGAGACTAGATGATTTTTAGGGAGTTTATACCAGTTTCCCATTTGCATTAGGAACACTAATGTGACAAATCAGTGATCTGAGTTTTATAACAGGTTTGAATGTAGAAACTTTATAGCTGATGTCAAAGAATTACACCATTTAAGATGTTTTGGTTTTTATGGTCTGTCTCTTAATGTGTGTTCTCTTTGCATCTGAAAGTAACTACATTGGTGTATCAGCTAAAAAGGACCCCACAAATGAGTTTTAGTACATTTTTGTTTACTTTCCCATTAACAAAAGTTTAGAAAGTACTAGAAATTTAGTTAAAGGAAATTTTGGTTCTGATTTTTACATTTCCAAATGGTTTGTGGTGGTATGAAGCTGGGATGTACGGTCTATAGAGGTATTAATTTATTTTCTGCGATCTGCTTTAAGTTGTGTGCTGTCTAACTGAAGGGCTTTCTCCTTTTCCCTCAGGCCAGGGGTATTGATGTTCAGCAAGTTTCTCTTGTCATCAACTATGACCTGCCAACCAATAGGGAAAACTACATCCACAGGTAAAGAACACCAGACAGTAGCAGTTTATAAAAGTAGTCTGTTCTGTGTGTTTTTTGTAGGGTTTGTTGTGTACATTCCTTCAGTCATAGACAATAGGTTTACAGCTTGTTACTGTTCACGTTAGGCATTATTGTAAGACAGTTTTGGTGGGAAAAACTCATTGTTACATAATTACATGTCCTTAAATTCAAATTTATTAATGGAAAATTCAAGGTAGCTGAACCCAACAACTGAGTCTGCAAAACACCAGAGTCAAAGGAAATGAGCTAACGAGTCTTGATGTCTAATGTGAACATAAATATGTTTTGGACAAGTCTGAAATAACCTTGAAAGTGTCAGATATACGTTGAAACTGATCGTTTAAATGTAATGTTTTCCAGGATTGGTCGGGGCGGTCGTTTTGGCAGAAAGGGAGTAGCCATTAACATGATAACTGAGGATGACAAGCGAACACTGAGGGACATTGAGACATTCTACAACACCACCGTCGAGGAGATGCCCATGAATGTCGCTGATCTTATCTAGAATCCTCCATGTCCACTTGTCCACCCATATCCAATTATTTTTTAGAAGTAAAAGCTTGTTTCCCACAATATGAATACTAAACTTTCTCTTGCTAAATTCCACCCTGAAGTTACTATTTCAACATTTTGAAGAAATTTCGGAAAAATAACTTGCTGACCTGCTGCATCTCCCTGCCTTTGTCTTTTATCAACACTGAAATTCTCTCAGCAGTTTAAGCACTGCGCCAAACAAGAAAAGTTTCCAAAAGCACATTTAAAGTACAGTGATGACAGAACAATACTTGCTGACTGTTGGCAAATGCTTACATTAATTCAGTTGATACAGTGATTTGAAGCTTTTGTGGGATTTGGCTCCATGTGCAGCAGCACCGAGTATTGTGCTGCTGGCTAACCGAGATGGGTGGTTTGAACTTTACTCAACAATGTTATGGATGAAATGCAAAGTGCTGCGATTGACTAGAACAGTATTCAAACAACCTTCAGTGTACTTGCATAAACTTTCATCACACACTCGTGCTCATGTTTACAGCAGTTTCGGGGGTCTAGAAGGACACAGGACATAATCAATAAAAAGAACTGTACAGTGTGGCTGATGAATTTGATCCTCTTTACTGCTGTTTCTTACATGTTTTTATGGCCCATAATGATCCTCCTTGACTTGTTCAGCCATTCGTACGGTAGCATTCAGATGAGGTCTGCTTGCCATAGTTGCTCGGAGGCAGAAACACGGTGAGTTGTGGAGACGTGGCTTCCTGGCCCAGATATTGGCGTGTGCTTTTCACTTCCAGTTCTTGATGTTTTATTTTGAAAGGCAATACTGGATGATTTTCCATGTGGTGACATTTTGTAACCTGCTTCATCAAAATCTTGTTTGGGGGTGGGGCGTGTCATTTGATACAATAGGACCAAACTACAAATCTAAAGCATATAGAGATTTTTATCCTGCTTTCCACTCCACCAAAACTTTCTAAGCTCTCTTATTAAAATGTTTGTCGTCATGGGGTGTATGCTATCAGTGCTATTTTTTAAAATAAATTTATGGATTGTTAGCCTTTTTTTGAGACAGAAACAGTGTATCAGGTTTTCTACATTGGATTCTGTATAGTATTTATTTTATTGGTCTTTAAAAAAAAAAAATAAAAGTTTCACTTTTTTTGTTTTAAATTGTAAACTGGCCTTTGTATTGTTGATTAGCATGGAAGCACTTTTGGCCAAACTTGTGTTGTCTACTGCTCTGGTTCTTTAGTGGGGCTCTCAAGAAAAAATAGTAGTTCAACACCCTTAAGTTGAGCCTGCTTCTTCCAAAAAAATCTCATACTTTTGGTATAACCCCATTTGAGTTTAGCTGGCTAATTTAGTCATAAAATCAGTCATAAAATGATTTAGATCCCATTTATCTTTAGGAGTGTCTTCAGCCTTTGTGCTGGCTGAAACATTCTTGCACAACATTGACATCAAAGACACATCTGTGTGATTAGAGCTGGTTCTAAGGAGAACATAAAATATCTTACCAAGAATCTCTTCCATTCAGTATCCTGTGACACTTTTCTGTTTCTTTTAATTATATCTATAATTACAATCACAGGAGTCATAAAAATCTGGATCTTAAAGAGGAATTTGTGCGTGTAATGCATGTGTGCACGTACATACAAAGTGGGAGAGTGACATCTGAGATCTGTCCAGAGGAGTGCAGTCCTCGGAGCAGCTAAGATTCTGCACCCTCAAGCTCCCAGGCCTCTTGCAGACGACCAATGAGGCTTTTATTTATATCGACGTGGGAAGAAAACTTAGAAGTGAAGGATGGTTAAGTTTGGTCACTTTAGTTGCCAGTTGCTCCACTAATCTCTTCCTGTGACCTTTAAGGTCGTTTTGTTTGCGAAACTATCACTGCCTGCACTCTATTTTCATGCTGTTTCATGTTATATCTCATGCTATGCATTTTACTGAAACTACCAGCTTTTTGAAATACTCAAGTTAGCCTCTCTTCTAGCCCCTTTACACTTATATTGAAGTCATAGCTGGTTGATAGACACTTGCCTAAATAACGTGCAAGTGTTCTTAATGGAGTGGTAAACATGTCTGTGTAGTTTCCCTGTCATCAAGGTCATAGTAGTCTAGAGCTTGAAAAAAGGATGACTGGACTTCATGTTTGTTTCTTGAAGATGTTTCACGTCTCACCTGCAAAACTTCTTCAGTGTTGTGCTTATAGAGGACCAGTACCTACTCTTTCACTCCCACCCACTGGAACACAAACTTGGGGTAATTAGGACCCTGTAACACCAGGCAAAAGATGGAACACAAGCATGTAAAGAAAGTCCTTTTAAAGGGCTTTCATCAAATCAGTCAGGATGCACAGGGTCAAACGCAGACCAAAGGGAACAATAATGACAAGCAGAACAACTGTGTCATCCCTTATGTAGCAGGCTTGTCAGAGAAACTTTATCTTAAGCACGGCATCCCAGGATACTTCAAACCAAGTCACACTAAGAAGAAAATGGTCCGTTCCAAAGACAAAAACTCCCAAACACAAGATAAGCAACATAGTGTATGCTGTCCAGTGCAGTGAAGATCTCTAACCCTAACCCTTGCATCGCTACATTGGACGAACCAAATAGCCTCTTCTTAAATACATGGGACAACATATAAGAGCAACAGGACAAAAGCAGAAAGGGCAAATGTTCACATTACGGACCAGGAAGACAGGAGGGAAGGAGGAGTTAAACAAGTCATCTATGTCCACTGTGTACAAGCATTATTGATCAGAGGAGGTGGATAATGTCACCAACCCCCAGTCACACTTTGTTCAGGTGACTTCAAAAGGTCACTTAATACAATGGGGCAACGTCCCACTAGAAACCACTGATTGTAATTTCCCTGCCTTCTTTCACACCTCGGCACGTGTGACCTTTAGAGCATTACGCTGGCAGGCAGTGAGCACATGGCCCACTAGAGGATGTTGGGCCCTCAGGTCTCTCATGAAGTCTGTTTCTGATTGTTTGGTCAGAGACATTCACACCTGTGACCTGCTGGTGGTAATTCTGCAGTGTTCATCCTATTCCTCATTGAACCTGTGCTGCTGAGGGGTTAAAGGCCTTTACAGCCTTTCCTATCTCCTGAAATCTCCATGTTCTTGAGACTGTGCTGGGAGACACGGGAAAACCTTTTGGCAATGGCACACATTGATCTGCCATCCTTGGAGAGCCGGTCTACCTGTGGAACCTCGTACTTCCACTACTGACGATAGCCAAATGCAAAATTAGTGAAAAAACAGAAAGGATGAGAAGGGAAAAATGTCAGTGCCACCTGATACTGTGAAAATAATAAATAAATAAATCTGATTGTTGACCACTAGGTGGCTGTAGCTCAGGAGGCAGAATAGGTCATCTACTAAAATGAGATTAGCTCAATCCCCGGCTGCTCCAATCTTAGTGCCAGAATATCTTTGGCCAAGATATCGAACCACAAGTTGTGAATGTCAGATAGAAAGCACTTTGGAGAAAAAAGTGCTTGCATGGATGTGGGAGGATAGGTGAATGAAGACATGGAGAAAGCACTTTGAGTGCTCAGGTAGAGTACAAAGTGCTAAATTAGAAGCAGTCTATAAACTCTAGTGCACTCGTTTATTACACCAAAGCAGCTGATTAACAACCATTTCTGCCACTTAACTGAGCAGATCAATAGATCAATATACCAGAAGTTTACTTGACCTGATGCTATACTCTGACTGAAAAGCCTTCCTTTTTTTAGAGCAGTGTAGTTTTGAAAAATGTGTAAAAGTTCACTCCACTAGAGGGAGACATTGGTTTAGATTTACTGATAATTGGCACAGGAACAAAAGTTGTGACTGTGGCCAATAATCATCCATCCATCCATCCATCCTCTTCTATAATATACACATAGAAGGTGGGGATGGAGAGACAGATGCAGTATAAATTTTATAACACATAACAGGTGATAATTGCTCCTGTCTAAAGTGTAACTGCTGAGAGTTCAACAATGTTAAAAGATGAATGTATAAGTCCCTATAAATATATGAATCATCTTTTAGTGCTTTCACACAGCTATGTGAAAATACTAATTAGCACCAAGATAAGTGAACAATGATGTGATTTTTTAAACACAACTAAGTTACTTTCCATTACTTTTATTCAAAATAGAATTTGATTTCAGTGCTTCGTTAAAAGTAATGTGAGCATGATGGTGCATTGTCTGTAAACTGCTTCGGTTTACTCTGGTTTTCCTTTCACAGTCTAACGAAAGGAAAATTGCTTGTTGATCAATGACTCTAAATTAGCTGAAGGTGTTATTGTGAGGGTGTAAATAGTTATAAATCCTCCCTTTTCGTTTCCACATTTTTACATCTTGGTTTTTGTTTTATCTTTGGATAGAAACTTTGATCACACAGTTCATACAACTTATAAATACAAAAGGGTGACTTTTTTGTCGAAGCCTCCTCAAAACCTCCTTTTTCACGTGAAAACTGTTCCACAAACAATATACCTGTTTTTCCTTGAGTCTCCTTTCAATTTCATTCAAATCACTACTTACAGCCGCCTCAAGGCGCCTTCTGGTTCAGCCTCCAGAAGCATTTTAGACGTCCAGTGGCATACTGAGTTTGATTTCTTGCTCACAGGCTGGAGAACAGAGGCACGAATTAGAGAAATGAGAAAAATTCTCTCTGTGTTAGCCCTGAGAGGGACAAGTGACCTGTTCAGGGTGTTCTCTGCCTCTCAACATGTGTCAGCTAAAATAAGCTCTAGGCCCCCATGGTCCAAAGTATGGATGGATGGATTGTGAACAAGGACAACATATTTTTCAGATTAGCTGGTATCCAAAAATGCCATATGTTACTTTGTTAATCTAACCCGTTCTAACCTCCTGTAGTCCTCTAATGATGTCCACACAGCCTCAAAACATGGTACAGCTCTCTATTTTTTTTTTGTCCTGTTCTCAGCTTAGGTGGCCTTTTCTCCAAAAGCACTTTCCGTGGTGAAGATACCCTGTGCCCATCCCCCAGTTGCCACATGTACACTGTGGGTACCAACTCACCCCCTGTTGGGTATTGGATCACAGGGTTGAGAGATGGTGGGTTGGGGCGGGTGGATTATGCGAGTGTGAGGCTTGTAAAAGGGCTGCCATGGTCTTTCTTTGTGTGACTGATGGCTGGGAAGCTGAACAGGCCTGTTTTGCATGATAAGAGAAGCCAGCATAGGGAAGAATAGAGGTCTATTCAAAGGCTGTCACCCAAGTCCACCCTCCTGCACCAACCCATCACCCCACCCCGTCATCATCCATCCCTTCATCATTTCATCCCTCCTCCTTTCTTTTCTCCTTCATTTTCTGGCTTTCATTTCCCTGTTTTCATTGGTTATTTCTTACCCTATAATCTATACCACTGCCCCACTTCTTTTCCCTCAGCACCTCATCTTATTTTATCCCACTTTATTTCTGTTCATTCAAATTTCCCCTCCTTTCCATCAAGCTGTTTATACCTTGATGAGTTCCATAACATTTGAATCCTCTCATTATTTTGCAGGTCTGGTGAATGAGAAGGCATAATGGAAATGTCACGGTCAAAGCTCTTTAACACTAAAAGAAGTCCTGTGACTTGATTCTCTGACATGTTCATGGAGTCAGCGGGAGATATTATGGTATAATTAAAGTTAAATATACACTGTATTAGCCACTAGAAAATCCTAAAGCACCAGTCGTATAGTATAGCCATTTAGTGCAGTCATATGATATTTCATGAAGACCCTGTAATCTGTGCAGTGTGGTTCCAGAGCATTATTCCCTGGAATTTTTGTTTACAGGTACTAATGAGAACTAGACTCTAGCTCCCTTTAAATTCAGCCATAATTCCCATCAGTTTTATTATTTGATGTTAAAAATACACTAATAATTTGTATGTTATTTAATATGCCTCACACAGTGCTGATGATGTCATTATATATTGAAATTGTCAAATAATGTTTTGTTAATATGTTAACAGACTCTTCACCAACTTGTGAAATCCTTGTAAAATGATGTTACTTTGTTCAAATACTTTTGAGCCTCTGAAAATGGAGCGTTAGAAATGGGAGCAACACCTAAGCAGCTGATGCAGTACTTTCATTAAACCTGCTGAATTAAATGCTGCACTTCAATTGCATCTTGATTGCTTGATTTATGATCCACTACTGTGGTGTAAAGAGGCAACACATGGATAGTTGTTCTGGGTTTGAATTGCATGATCTCTCTGTCTCTGTAAAGGCTTCCTCCAGCATGCAAGTTAATTAGTGACTCTAACTATAGGAGTGGATATAAGGTACACTATGTGGACAAAAGTATTGGGCTACTCCTCTTAATCACTGAATTCAAGTCTTTTCAGTCTCATTACCACAGGTGCATAAGATCAAACCATGCAGTTTACCTTTGCAAACATTTGTGAAAGAATGTGTTGTTTTAAAGAGCTCACTGAATAGAACAGAAAACCTTTATTGTCATTATACAGATGTACACTGAGAATTTGAGTGTGTTTACTGTAACTGGACGCCACTGTTGCAACAAGTCAGTTTGTGAATTTCTCCTCCTCTTCCTCGTTCCTTCTTCATATTCCAAGAGCACCTGTAACAGCATTATTGCAGTGGCAGCGTTTAGGAACCCCAACAACTCAGCCATAAAGTGGCACCCCACAGAACAGGGGCACCAGGTGCTGAGGTGGATAGTGTATAAAAGTCAGCAAGAGTCTACTGACTCAGTAACTTCCAAACCTCCTTTGGCATTAACTTCAGCTCAAACACCGATGAGTTTCATGGAATGTAAAGTGTACTTTTGTTCATATCGTGTATGTGGAAAGGGAAACTTGTATTGTGTTATATCGTGTTGTATTGCATCTGTCTGGACAGATGTTGTTGATGGTGGAGCAGATGTTGATGGTGGAGCACAGCACAGGAGAGGAGAGGGGTCAGACAACTCCGACGCAGAAACAGGAGTGAATTTGGACGCTGGTAGAGGGGGAGGGGGAGGGGGGGGCTTACAAAAGACGGGAAAGTGACCAGAGATTATATAATAAGAAATGACTTGAAGCAGAAGCTTAAAACCAGGACATGTTTGTAGTTAACAACGAAAAACCAATGGCACTGATATCACCATTAACTGAAAAAACAAAGAAAAAAAACCTTTGTCACGTCATAAACACGTGTTTGGGGCCTTGCTGGAAACTATATGAAGACCTGAAGAAGAACAGAGATAGAAATGACAAAACTATTTTATTTTCAGCTGTGCATCGTTTGTAGTTGCCTAGGGATTATTAAGATCGCCTTGTCTTACTGGAATGCCTCCCTTCACCAACTCCGTCATCAACAAGTGTCTCACGCACCGCCGGAGCCTTTTCAGTTGCAAATGCACACGCACAGAATGAAGCTTTTTGCTATTCCCATTGGTTCATGCCTGACTGCACGAGAATAGGAGAACTTTGGGAGTGAACAGACAGATGAGTTCAGTGTGTGAGCTGGCCGTCTGACAACAAGTGGTTTTCCGCAAACTCTTTCACAGCACTGAAACAGCTGCTGCGTTTGTATTCGCAAAAGTTTACTGTGAAAGTGTATCTTAGTATTAGTTTAATGACCGCCACAGCAGACTTGTAATTTAAAAAAACAAACAAACAAGAAGAAGAAGAAGAAAGGTTGTCAGTTGCAGTGTCACGGGCGTGTCGTGCGTAATTAGGCTTCTTAATTTGGATCACCCGGTTAAACCTGTAACGAAACCTGGCCAAAAGTCGCCAGGTTGACGGCGACGAAGGCTCGATCGTTTCAGTTGCTTTGTAACTCAACTTGACTACACTTTTCAACATGTACAGCATGATGGAACACGAGCTGAAGCCGACCGGCCAGCCCCCTTCTCATCAGACCTCCCAGGGAATGTCACCGGTCACCGGCACCATGACCGGGAGTATGGGCAGCAATGGAAACTCTCATCCGAGCTCTAAAACGGCATGTACACCTGGAAACGACCCCATGGATAAAGTTAAGCGGCCCATGAACGCTTTCATGGTCTGGTCCAGGGGGCAGAGGCGCAAGATGGCTCAAGAAAACCCTAAAATGCACAACTCTGAAATCAGCAAGCGGCTGGGGGCCGAGTGGAAACTTCTGACCGATGCTGAGAAGCGACCTTTCATTGACGAGGCCAAGCGGCTCCGTGCAGTCCACATGAAGGAGTACCCCGACTACAAGTACAAGCCACGGCGCAAGACAAAGCCTTTGCTTAAAAAAGACACTCAGGTAGGCAAGTACCCACTGACGGCAGGAAACCTTTTGGTGGCGGCGGCACAAAGCCAAGGTGGGAGTCCTAGGATGGAGAGCTATGGCTGGGGCCCTGCTGGAGGATACGCCGGCATGCAGGGCGACGCACTCGGGTACACACAGCAGCTCCACCGGTATGATCTGTCAGCTCTCCAGTATCCACCTGCAATGACGGCGCCACAGACGTACATGAACGGAGCCAACTCCTACAGGTGAGCGCATATCTGTGTTTGTATATCAAAAGAGTGGCAATGTAGCTTCGCCTTACATCTAAAAAGTTGGACAAACGTGCCGAGATAAAATATTGAAAGCAAATATCTGCAAAAGGCGTTGAAATAATGTAAGATTCAACCTTTTTTGTTTTTTAGTGTGTGCATGAGCTTCTCTAAAGCCAGTTCACCGTTACAATGTGATGCTTGGCGTAAAAACCTGCTGAAAATAGCAATTCTTCACTTAACTCTGACTTAACTTGAACACTAAAGCGTTCTTTTGTGATGTGATCACAGTCACCGTGCTATTTCTTTAACAGATCTAAATAGAGTTCGAAAATGTCGTCATTTATTGGATGAAAATTACAATACAAGAAGGAAATAATGCTTTATGTTCTGAAACGTGTCTCAAACTGCCTTAAGTCTGAATATGCAGCGGGTTTACACAGATATGTTGAGTCCAGTCTGTTGGCTTTGGTTGGATTCTGCCTGGAATCTTTGAGGATGATTTGATGGCAGCCCGGCCTGCTCCGTGTGTGGTCCTGCACCCACAGTTCCCTACTGCTCCCAAACCCCTGCCCCACGTTTCAGGAGATTCTGTCTCCTACCAGAGGCCTCATGACCCTAAAATACAAAAACTGGACACTGATACATTTTCTGATGCAGGATAGTTGATATTACAGTTTATTAGATTTATTCTGCTGACTAATGAATCACCTTCACTTTTGTGCTGCACTTAAAATAAATTCAGCAGTGCAATCCGTAAAGCTTGACTGAGACTCAAAGAAACAAAACATTTTGAAAGTATTCATAGCAACAAGATTTATTGTATTTAACACTTACAAACTGTTTAGAAAATTATATATAAACATTCAAAAATATTTTTCGATATCTACTTAATGAATGCATGTTTGGAATTCATAAATTAAATGGAAACCTCATGATGTAGTGTCAAAAAACAAATAATGGGGACAGTCATGAGGAGCATATTTTTTTGCTAAAGACATGTTGACATCAGTGCATCGTTGCACAGTAATACATACTTTACTATGTTGTGAGATTCAGATAGGAAAGTAGACTGAATGACGACCCAGAGGGTTGGAGTGATGACGTGTAGAGCAGTTGTCAGGCCGCTTTCCTTCCTGATCCTGGTGCTGTCTGAACATGTAGGTTGGGGCAGATTGTTTTCTCACAGTCTGAACATTGAACCGCACTGACTCATTTACTCAGTATTTGTTGTATGGTGTTAGCCGTGGCTTGGTAATTCCACATGCTAAAATATTCCGAATGTTTGTACTTGAGTTAAAGTAGCAACAACACTATGAAAAATTACAAGAAAAATCTTGTATGTATAAACACATACATGTGTTGTCAGTGTTTGTTTTTTTTTTTAATGCTGGAAAGAGATGATGTGATCCCAAAAAAAACACAAGTAAATTAGATTACTTTTTTTTCAAACTAAAATCCACATTTTTTTTTAACACTTTTGTG
>VOQJ01006665.1:10588-20811 GCA_015052665.1 Apistogramma diplotaenia
GAAGGCTGCCGCACACCCCCCGCCCCCCGGGGCGCCCTTTTTTTTTTCCCCCAGCGCTTCCAGACAAACGTGTGCACAAGCTTACAGCCTTAGATCGCAGGGAAAGTTTTACAGGAAGAGAAATAGTGAATTTTCTGCAGCTTTCTGGATGCTTGTGTGGACAGGCTCTCGGTTTTCCTGTCATATCAGAACAAAGAGAACAGCAGAGAGAGTGACCACCCTCAGCTGTTCAGCCTCTGAACTCTCACTCGAAATGTAAGAACTGTCCAGCAGCTAGTGTGTATAATATTAATAATAATAATACTAAAGAAAACCCCAGACAACTGGCAAACCATATGCAGCAGGTCAAGCTGTGATTGCATTTCCAGAAATACCACTTCATTTCCCTCACCACTGACACAGGCTTGTAAACGGAACTGTAACAACTTGTTGGTTTTCCACTTGTAACCGCATGTACTTATTATAACTAGCTTTCATAACGAAATGCATGACTTATAAGAGTGGCGTCTTAATTAGTAGGTGGGCTGCAGTTGGCTGAAAAAGATAGAGGGGGAAAAAAAAAGTTTGATTTTAAAGGCTGAATTGGACAGCTCGTTCCTAACTCGTTTCTGCACGACGAGACCTGCAGCCATAAAACGCAGCAACTCGTGGCTTCCTTCCCTTCCATGCTTTTGCAGCCTGACATGGTGTAATTATGCCTTCTTGGGTTTTCACGTCGTTATTACACAGCAGTCGGGTATAGACTGTGTTTGGAATTGTGTGAAAATTGCTTATTAGAGTTCTGTGCTGGCTTTTTTTTCCAGCTGGATGAGCTTCTCTCTGCCCACCGATGAAGCAGTTTTTCCCGAACGTGCCAATTGGGTCAGCACACAATATTTTATCACTCTGTCCAGCGCCGCGAGCTGTGAGCTCCGCTCGCTTGAAAGGCCCGATGAATCTGTCTACAGAGCACACTGTTTTTTGTTTTTTTTTTGGTTGAGACGTTTTGTTCTAAGTGTCACATATATTGTTTGTCACAGACTTGGAGAGTAGTCGTACTTATGAAAAAAATGGGGGAAAAACACACACACACAAAAAAAAATCTGTCACTTCTCAGAAAACCAGCATCATAGGAGCCAGAGAGGAAATACCAAGATGTTTTTGTTTTGCCTCTAACCATACAAAGAAGCGATGGGAACACCATCTCTTCTTCTCCGTTGCTGGTTTGGGATTTTGTGAGGGTGCGGCGTTTATTGAAATGTTGATGCCACCGAGAGCTTCGCTGTCAGTTTTATCAGTGAACAATGCTACCTGGGTGACTTCTTGTTAACTGAGACAGAAAATAATCAATGTTAGCACATCAGCTTTGCCTGCTGGGTACCTTTCATTTTGCTTGCGTCTCTCTGTGCATAGAGCTCAGTGTCATTTATAGGGTTCTCCAAACGATTAAACAAAATCTGAAAAAGCCTTGATCAAATATTTTATGACAGCTATAAATGCTAATTCTTCCCTTTGTTATTTGTTTGTGTGATCTATTTATTTATTACTTTAACCTGCCTAAAAGTCTCTTTATGAACAGGTTACTGGCAACTAGCAAAGAAGAGTGTACTGAATGAAGTGGTGAGGGATCAAGAGTTAAAGGGTCAATAAGTCAGTTCATCAGAACAAACCCTCAGGCTTGTTTAATTGCTCAGCATTTATGCATATTTTCTTTAAAGCAGTGTGGCAAATTCTTGGCACCCATCATTTGTTTTGCTTCCAAGAAGCCAGGCTTTTGTGTAATTTGATTAAAGTGGTCTTGAGCAATAGTTCTGCAGGGTTTCTGAAAGTCTTTCACAGTTTTTCTTTGGACATTGGTTGCTTTTTCACCCATTTTCAGACCACAACTTATATCATGTTTGTTGGACCACTTAACACTGACCTATGGACCATTCAATGAAAATCATTCATGAAAAAAAGCAGCTAACTCAAGCTCTGAACTCGTGTTTTGTTGCAAAAACACACAGTTTGTTCACATTTCTTTAGCTGAATCAATGAAAAGTGCCAAAGCTAACACAGGTGTACACATGTATAAAAGTACAGCAGTGTATTTTGGCACCAATAATTTGATTCCCAAAGAGCTGTTAGCTGGAAACCTGTCATATCTCGGCATGATGTGCAGCGTGTCCTTAAAAAAAGAAACTGCAAAAGTGGAGTACAAAGAAGAAGTGAGAAGACTAAAAAAATATCTACTGTAGAAGAATAATATCTGAAAGTCATGTCTTGCCAAATTACCCAAGAAATGTACTGAAAGTCAGTGGAAATGCATCTTGTGAAATTATTAATCCAGATACGTACTTTTTGGTTCCCATAATCATTTATTATATTTATAGAGTACGTCAGGAGAGAGGTACAACAGTGACAAACACTGCAAATGCAAAGTAAATACCTGGACAGGAAAAAACACAAAGTGGAACACTATCAGTCATGGATTGGCCTCCCCAGAGCATGGACCTCATTATACTTTGAATTACATTACTGAAGCAGTGTGGGATCATCTTGACAGAACAGAACAAAAGGCAGAAACATCCAAAGAAGAACTTGGAATGTCCTTCTAGAAGCCTGGAGAACCATTCCTGAAGACTACTTGAATGGAGTGTTTGCAAAACTATGTAACAAACAACTCACATCCAGCACAGACTCCCTGTCACTCACACAGCTTTTTAATTCATTGCCTGTGAGGCCGACTCAAGTGAAGGACGTGTGTTCTGTAATTGGAAAGAGGTGTTTTGCTTTTGTATCCCAGGCTAATCCATGCTAATGAAAACGAGAGACAGACAGATGAAGCTGCTTGCCTCTCGCCTCTCTCAGATGTCTGTTGACAATGAAATGGGCACCGGTCACAGCTGGTCACACGCATTTTAATTTCAGCAGAATATAATGCGGTTGCTTTGGGCGTGTTTCTGTTATGCAGCTCCAGTGTATGGAAGTCATTGTGTAATATTATGGAACGAGGCCACAGTGAAAGCTAGTTAAGTCAGAAATGAAAGGCATTTAACAAATTTGACACTTAAAACTGAAGAGAAGTGGTACAATTTGTGGTTTCTTTAAACATTAATGCTGCTCTTATTTAAAAAAAAAAAAGTTGATAACCATAACTTACAAGCTTACAATATTAAGACACAGTGACTGAAGTGTATAAAAGAACAAAAGACAAATAACAACTGTATTTATGGCTATTGTTGAATTGATGTGTCAGTCTTACAATAAAAATATATTTTTTTAGTTCTTTATACCGACAATCTTTCATTCTCTTTTCTGAATCTAACTTGGGAGCCATGGCAATATCGAGCTGCTACGACCACACTGTTCAGCCGCTCGACTTTCAATTTTTCCAGATGGGGGATCTGGAACATAATTCATTAGCAGTGCTATCAACGTGCCTCTGGGGATGGCAGTGTCAGTCAGTCAGTTATTTGGTCTGTTGATTGGTAGTTCCACCACTTGGGTCCAAACCAAAACATCTCAGAAACTACTGGATAGATTGCTATAAACTTTTGCACTGACATTTGTGGTCGCCGGAGAATAAATTCTAATTACTGTGGTGATCACCTTGGTTTACCCTCTAGCACCACCAGCAGGAAGACGTATCTTGCTTTTAGTGAAATGTCTGACAGCTGTCAAATTGACTGACATATCAACCGATATAAATTTGTAGAGGCAGCCAAGGTGCCCAGAGGATCAATCCTAAAGACGTTGGTAATCCCCCGACAGTTCAGCTAGCACAAGACACTGACATATGCGCTTCTGAAAGAAAACTCTCCGCTCATGGATAGATGGACATGAAATTTGAATTGCACACTGGCTGTCCCCTCAAGAAGGACTGTAATAACTTTTATTTAAGGCTAATCAATTGCAAAACGTTCTACCAGCTGCAGCTGTAATATCAACATGTGAGCATTGTCACTGTGGATGCAGACCACTTAAATAAAGAGTAAGAGAGTATTCAACATTTTCTGAGCAGTGACAGCAGTGCTTAACTGTCCACAGCAACGGGCAGCCTGGTTATGATGAATATGTAGTTGACACAGAATTAGTTCATATCATTCACAAACTGTAGGATGGCAAAGTACAGCCACAAACAGAAGTGGAAGGTTATGAATTTCCTCACAACAAAGTCAGTGTTAGAAGTTACTTTTAACAGACTCCACTTTATTCCACTGAGATGTCAAGCTAGAAGCTAAACCTCTGCTGAAATTCACTGAGTTGACTCACGAGTCTAACATATTGCTGCTGTGGAGCCAAGTTTCAGTCAGAATAAAGTGGAATAGTTCTTACTCTGATTTCCTGTGCTCAGCTTTAGCAACAATTTTGAGAAAAAGCAATGCAATAGGGCACTGGGTTTATGCTAGCCTTTAGCTTTCTTCTGCTTCACTTTGTTCAGTTCTCATTTGTCCTGCACTTTGACATACATTTGAATGCATAAAAAAAATTACTGATGCGTTTTTTTCTCAATTGTATGTCAGCGCCATCAAAATAATTTTGAAAATGTTACTTTGCTGTGATCTTTCTGTCACAAATGTCTCCACCCACTCCACTCTTTCCTCCTCTGTTGCGTTGCATGGTTGAGCCCATGTATTTCAACTCCCACAGTCAACACTTTGATACAAAAACAATATTTTTTTAAAACAAACAATAATTGCAGTATGTGTGCTGCTGCATGCAAACTTCGTTTTCTTTCCTAAAAACACATTTAAAATTCAGCTAATAGAGGCTTGGCAACAAAAAAAAAGTTAGTCTGTAACAACATATGTCCACTGTAGCCCGAAGCTGTTTGTTTTTTTGTTTTTCTGTCAGGTTCTGGCTGTTTAAAATTCCTTGCATTTAGTTGTGTATAGTACTTTCGGTGATAGAAGCCCTCTCCACTGAAAGCAATTGATTCCAGCACAGTTAGAACCCAATATGAGGGTGCCTATATTCCTCTCCAGGTGATATTCTCATCTTAAACCACAGTTCTGCTTTTTCAACATTAGATTTCCTCTCCACATCTTCCCCTGTGCCTCGCTGGCTTGCAGAGACTTTCTTCTTCCTTCTCTTCCTCTCTTTCTCTCTCTTTTAACAAGAGAAGCCAAAGTAACTTTCTCTCAGAGTTAGAAGAGCCTAGATCTGAATCTACTGGGCCCGGACTGAGCGATTTATCTCCCCCCTTGCATGTTTGTGTGTATGTGTCTGACCCTGAACATAATAGGTCAAGTTGCAGTACTTCCAACTTAAAAGTCAATAGTTTCAGTACTGTGAGTGCTTTTGTGCCCTGCAGCTCATGTCACTAATCGACAGCAAAAAAAAACAAAAAAAAACTGTGTTCTCAACATTGGATTTTCTGTCTCTTGTCTCTATTTCCCTGTCTGGTTCTCTTTCTTGCATGCACTTTTTCCAATTCACGTCCACAAGCCATTTGAGCCCAAAAGGTTTCCTATATATTATCTCTACCTATGTGCTTTGCTTGGGATTAGTTAACCAGAGAACACTAACAACAGGTGATTTTCACCCAGGTGAAAGTGAGAGGAATGGTGTTATAAAAACTCACTTTAGCGGGCAAATTCTCATGCTTTTTCATACGGGTCCCAGAAATTCTTGGTTTCCTTGCTGTAATTTTCTTACTCTCTGGTCTCTCGTTTGCTTTCTCTCATGTGTTTTTCTTTACAACCCTTTTCTTCCACTCATCTTTTCTTTGTTTTGACATCCTGTAGTCGGCTGTTTTCCCTTGGATCTTCCCTCAGTTATAAATCACTGTCACCCCACTTCTAGCAGGGGGAAACCAGCTGCTCCTTCATCTTTCAATACATCTACACACTTCCATGTAGTGAATATGTGTGTGTGCGTGTGCACGCATTATATTTATATGCTTAGGTGCCCTTGACCAAAACTGAGGGATGAGGCTTGCCAGACTGTATCTTCTATGAAAATGAATGCCAAAGGGTAACACACACACACACAGTCTTTGCATTGTACTGCAGTCTCAAAATGTGTAGTGAAAAAAGAAAAAAAATAGAAACAAATGGAAAAAAAATAGACAGACAGAAAAAAAAAACACACATGGAAAAGAAGAAGGCCCGCACAGGAGTGTGGAAATACACAAACACATACTGTAGGGTTACTTTGTTACTCTGTACTCAAGAGGACGTAAAGGAAAGATATATGAACCCAAAAAGTTGTTCCTATGAGTAAAAGCCTTATTAAATGTGATGGTAACTCTCTGGTTACTGACTGCCTTCATGTGAAGATGGATCATATTTGCACATAACACACACATATATTTGTACCCCCATAAGTATACTTACACATATAAATATTTCTATACATGCACATTACACTGCTCAAAAAACTCTCAGATGTGTTGGATTTAGGTCAGGTGTGCATGGGGGCAGGTCAGTCTTATCAATTCCTTACATCCTCCAGGAACTGCCTGCATGCTCTCGCCACAAAAGGCTGTTGTTGTTCTGCACCAGGAGTAACTCAGGACCCACTGCACCAGCGTAGGGTCTGACAGTCGGTCCACGGGTTTCATCCCGATACCTGATGGCAGTCAGGGTGCTGCTGCCTAGCCAGTAGAGGTCTGTGTGTCCCTCCATGGATATGCCTCCCCAGACCAGCACTGACCCAACACCAGAGCGGTCAGGATGCCGGGCCCCATTCATATTCCCACCATAGATGCTTACTGTTCAAGCTAGACCCATAAAACTTAACACTTGTTCACTTACTCCACCCTATCACAAATCCAAAACAGCTGACCATTGGCACCTGCTCAGCTCAGGCATAGGTGACTCTAAACTCAGAACAGTGTCAGAAGTAACATGATGGGGTCACTATCCGCAGGTACCCACTCTCACCTGTGGCACATGGGGCTTAGATGAAGATGAAGGAGTCTGCTTCAGGTGAATTGTTACCACTGGAAATACTTCGATTGGCATAGGCTAGGGTGCTGCTTTAATAGAGTGTGCCGGAGCCGCAGGACACGAGACAACCTGGACTAGGAAGCTGGAAAGTTAAAGAATAGTGTTGGCCATCTGTCAGGTAATGTCTAGAAAGGTTAAGGTTTTCGGGGCATGTTTGATCGATTTTGTGTGCTGTAAGTGTGACAGATAGACGAGTTATTGTTGCTCTTCCGTAAACTTAGTTTCACAGGGGACAGAGTTTTAAAAGTCTGGTCAAAATCAGCGCAGCAGAAGCTGAAACATCCTGACCTTTACCACATGAAAAGCACCAAAAGCCCTGGATACTAACGTGCTTCCCAAAACAATGTGTCTGCAGTCATTTGGAATACTCATGACTGTAGTTTAATTAAACTAAACTCTAGATATTCCCCTTTTGCATTCCTTTTGTTTCCTGCTTTTCTCATTTCTCCTCCAATAAAGAGAGAAATGCCTCAAAAAAGCCATTAAAAATACATTATAACTTTAATCTTTATGCTTTTAGTTTGTAGCACAAACCCTTTGTAGTTAAATTCTTTTTTTTTCCTGACTGGATCTCAGTGAGTTTTCTAAACTGGTGAATGTGAGAGGCTAGAACTCCCCATGAGCTTTCAGCATAAAATTGGAGAAATCTCACTTTAATTATTCTCTGTGTGTACTTTCACAGTTTGCAGCTCCTGTGAATAGAGGAGTATCTTGTACCTGACCCTTCTGAACCTCTGTGTTCCAGCCAGGTGTTCCCCCATGGCCTGCCGGAGGAGTTCACTCTGGTCTTCACCCTGGCGTTAAAGAAGGCTGCCTTGAGGGACACCATCTACCTCTTTCAGATATCCGATGCGCAGGGATATCCACAGGTGCAGCTCACTCATCGTTTCCTTGGCTTTTTTCTTCCTGTTCTCTCATTACTCCCTTCTCTCTCTGCCTTGATCTTTCGCCTTTCATTCATCTCGCTTTTTGTCTCTTCTGCTCGTCTCCCTCTTGCATAGTCATCTACTTTCCCTTTCGATTTCTTTTCTCTCATGACATCTTTTCAATTTTCTCCCCCCCTTTCATTCCATACGCCTTTTGTCCCCTCGTATTTTTCATCCAATACCCTCTCTTTTGCTCCCTGTCTCTTTGTCGCTCTTCTTTCGATCATCACCTGCTCTCCTCTTTCATTCACCTTCATTGTTATTCACTTGTGTTCCATGATGAAGCACTGGAGTCCCTCAGAGTCCCGATAATCACTAAGAGTTTGAGGCCAGATTTAAATACTTGGCGTGTATGATGGATGGAGGCCAAGTCGCCTCATTAGCAGTGATTGATTGGCTGTACTGCTTGTGTGTGTAATTAATATGGCTTTCCCTTTTACCTTATCTTTGCTAGTCAATTGTACACGATTGTTAGGTGGTAATTGTGCGAACGTACTGTATTAAACTTTGTTGAAGCCAATGCCAGTCAAACACCTTAAGATACACTACATTTGTTTAACCTATTTTCATACAATAATTTAATTAGGGCTTAACTGGTACAATGGCACCACAGTCATCCTGTTCTTTGTCACTTACCCGCTAATCTCCATCCAAAACCCAGTTCTCCGTCGATGTCAACGGCCCAGATCGCACCCTGTCCCTTCGAGCTCGAGGGGCAGACCCTGCAGCTGACCTGGTGGGTTGTGTTTTCACCGGGGAGGGAGTGGAGGCTCTGATGGATCTGCACTGGCACAAGCTGGCCCTCAGCGTGCAACACGGATCTGCTTCCCTCCACGTGGATTGCAGCTCCATTGAGACCAAGCCCTTGGAGCCCAGAGGAGCCCTGCCCACCGATGGACACACTCTGCTGGGTATTCGGGCGTCAGATGCTGGGGCTGTGCAAGTATGAGATTAATGATAGCTATAATAACTTTATTTATAAATTGTAAACCATAAATAACAGAGTAAGCAAAAATAAAACAGCAAAAAGACAGCAAATCATAAACGTACAGGATATAAAAAAGAAACTTGCATCTGAAGTGAAGTGAGTTCCCTGATAGGAGATACTAATGTGGCACTGGGTAATGGTGTGCAGGCCAGATGTGGCCCAGATGTCACAACATATTTAACATGTCCATATCAGGTGGACCTTTGGCTGAGTTAGACAATCTGAGTCAGAGCTCTAAGTTAAGGCCAAATGTGAGCCATAAAATAGTGTCCATGTGGGCCACATTTTGACTAAACACTCATCGCTCTCCTGGTTTTACTGAACGGAAATCTAAAAGCTGCTCTTGATTTACTTGAGATGCTCAGGCAGGAAGCTCCAGTGCTGAGAGGCACAGAGAGCAAGGTCTCATTCACCCCGAGTAGCAAAGTGAGTGGCTGGAAAAACCAGGAGACTTCTGCCAGAGGACTCTTAAGGGATTAAAATATCAACAACGTAACCGGGGGTCTGACTGTGGAAAGCCTTAGCTGTATTTTAAAATCAGTTCTAAAACTCTTCAGTGCAAAATATATATATATATGTATTTTTTAACTTTGGCGTGACTTAGGTGCTCCCAATTTCAACAGTGAAGCTTCTTTCACAAAGGTAGGTGCAAAGGAAATTGAGAGCAGTGCAATCTGCTGCCAACACATTGAATAAAACAAAATGGGCAACAGCACTCAAACTCAGATTAATACAGACCAGTAACCAGAGTCTGCAGTTGTTCTTTTGAGTGTGTTTTAGTGCTCTAAATTAAGCATTACTGGAATTTTTTTCCTCCAAAAAATGAAGACTATATTGATCAGTGAGTTGTTTATTTCCCTTAAGTATTCAATGCAATGCAAACAAAGGCCAAAGTTTGCCAAAGCTTGACTTTTTACCTAATGCTTGGCCGTTCTCTTTTTTCCCACTGGGAAAAAAGAAAGACATTAGGCTCCATGTAATATTCAAAGAAATACGCCATGCTTGACTTCACCATCTTGACTGTTGAAGAGCTTTTGAAGAAGATTAAGGTTTGCAATGTAAATGTCATCTCAAGTTACTATTTGAGCATATGGTGACCTTTAGTCTCTCTCTATATGGAGAACAAACTGTTTCAGAAGTGTTATGAATGAGATCAGTGCCATAGATGTGTAATAGAACAATAGACCCCTGACATTTAGAATTTTCCCACAATATAGAAGCTTTTATCCACAAAAAAGTACATTCCCAACCATCCACCCATAAAGCTCTTTGAACTGAATTTTATTTGTATTGATGTGCATGTGTTTTAGAGCACGGGGTTCACCCATAAGGTTTTGATTTCTATACGTAGTGAACTAATACTGTTGACACTAATCCAGACACTTAATTTAATGA
>VOQJ01006668.1:1264-15941 GCA_015052665.1 Apistogramma diplotaenia
TTTTGTGGGTTGTGTTTGGTGTTTGTTTTTTATTTTTTGGATATTTTTTTTTTTTTTTTTTTTTTTTTTTTAGATTTAGGTTTTTTTAAATGTTTATCTTACTGGGCATGCCTCCTTTCATTTAAAATGATGGAAAAGTATAAAGACGCATTTTAAAAACCAGCTCACAGAGACTCAGGAACACTGTGATTCCCTCTGGGACGGGCAGAGCGGCGTGATATCTAGATTCTACTTTGAGGTCCTTATGATGATGTTCCTTTCACTCCTTAGGGAGGTTAAAGGTCAGGCTCAGCTGCTGAGTGAACTGCCTGGAGCTGATTAGGATTCAGCGTCCCGCTTAAGGACACTTCAGCTGGACAGATGCAAGCTGTCACAATCGTCCAGTTGAAGGACATTTTGTTTAATCAGGAACAGCACATGTTGCTGTAAGCTACGTTCTAACTGTCACATATGGTCATGAGCTCGAGATAAAAGCTGAATGAATAAGATTACAGATATAAGCAGCCAAATTGAGTTTGCTCAGCGGGGAAGCTGGTAGAGTTGGGTGATATGTTAACAGTTTCTAGTCCAACATTAGTTGTCATGTATTTGCAGATGAGGGTGTGCGTGTGCAACTGGATTTACAACGTAAATATATACAGAGTTCAATTATCAAAGAGGTAAACCCCCATCCATCCACTCATCCTGTTAACAGCTTCTCCATTTTATTGTTGCGGGGGGCCGGAGACCTTCCCAGGTGATGCTTGGTGAGCGGTAGGGCATTAAAACCGCAAATATCCTAAAAGAAAAATAAATGTAAACAAATCAAACCCAACCACTGTGTTGGACTCTGTATTTGTCCAGTGGACCACTCCTGGTGGCTCACAGACTCCATACAGTCTGAGTGAGGAGCTTGGACATCAGCAGGGAGGTCTGAGTACAGCTGCTGCTCCCTTGTGTCAAAAGCCGCAATTTGAGGTGATTGAGGCATCTAATAACGATGTCAGTTAGGAGATTTTCTGGTGACGCCCAACTGGAGACCCGCTGATAGACCCGGAACTTGCTGGAGGCCTTATATTTCCCTGGAGGCACAGGATATGATGCTGGGTAAAGAGAATAATGGATTAATGTGCTTAGAACATTTGAGACCTTTATGATGGCATACAGAATTTCTGGGTTAAGGGAAGCTTTGTTTACAGCTTCTAGATTAATCAGTTTTTTTTTTGCAACCCTAAAACCAAAGATGGACGTAGTTATTTTAGCGGGAATTTTGATAAAGAAAACTTTAACCATCATTTCTGTGTGTCACTGTCCACAACTGTGTCCCATTGCTTCCTGTCCTTGCACCATTTTTGATTAATTAAACCTGAAGAACAAATATTATTGACAGATGTGGTTTGATTTGAACTTACAGTGTGACGGACTGAGCTGGTTTGGTATGGGGACACAGTGATAAGTAAAAAGTGGGTTTATTTTAAGAATTAACGCAAAACTAATCAAATAGCTAACTCAGGAATCAAAGAAAACCAAACAAGATATTTAAGAACAATGACACACACCCCCACCCCCCAAATGATGAAATGATGCTTAATATGACACAGTCGGCATTCCCTGTGAATAGCAGTGCTGCATTCAAAAGCTCATCTTTTCTCCCTATGATGCCAGCAGGCCTCAGCAGCACTGGTGACACGAGAGAGAGAAATTATTAGCAAATAAGCAAATTTAACAAAGCTGAACATGGAAAAGTGAACCAAATGGGTACCCCACAAGTACAGTATTTCAACAATGCCAATGAAGTATGGATATGAATATGGGGACACGAGAAGTGTTATTATTTGTCTTTTATATTTTGTATTAAAATTTAGATAACTCAAAAATGTTATGTAAATGTGTCCGTGCATGAGGTTGCTGACTTTATAGTTGTGTGGCTGCCGGTGCAGCCGCATGCACGGTGCAGCCGCATGCAGTGTGAAATCAAACCCAACTTTAGCCTGAATCATGAAATGTTCCGATAAATTCACAATAATTGATTTGTGTGAATAAGTATGCGTCAGTCATGAATCTATTCACGTGTGTCTCAGAGCAGTAGGACTACTCCGTGTTTGCGTGTGCGCGCGCGCACGCATGTGTGTATGTTGTTGTTGACCTCTTGGCTCCTATCCGAGTTAATCTATCAGTGGATGTGATCAGATTACTGTGGATTATACTGACTATTAGAGGTTCCACCAAGACTACATGACATACTCACATACACACTTGCACACTTTCCGATGAGTGCACGGTAACCGAACTGACACAGTAATGGATGTAAGCTCACAAACCCCCACATACACAAATATGAGTTGACACTTCCTAAGACACACAAGCACGCTTTGCCCGATCTGACGGGGGGCTTAAAGTCCATCCCATTATTAGGGAAGCAGGTTTGATGGCTCTTGTTTTACTCGGATAGATCCTTCGCTCTGCAAGTAACAAAAGGTTTTTATAAAGTCATATTATAAGAGACTCTTTGAAGTAAGTCAGTGTCTAAAATTTGATGTTAAATGTGAGTGGACTGCACATTTGAATCGATTGACACCATGTGGTTATTTATAAGCAGTGCGCTCGATTCTCTTCACACCCAAGAGTAGAAACTGCTGTTTTTGAACACGGTATCAGTTCTGACAGTCTCAGCGTGTGTTCAATGTTAGCTGACTTCAGTGCTTTGACATGCTGCACACTCTCGTCACATTGTGAAAATGCTGCTCACATCCTGCCAGTTTTCTCGCTGCTCTATCCAGCTGCCTGTCGCTCTATGTTGAAGCGTGACATTAAAAAAAAAAGTGAATTGGCCTTCTTTTCCTAATCAATATGGTTTTAATATTGCTCAGCTTGTGGTAGGATGCTTAATGCTGCCCTATAAAAACCAGCAACAAAGCACAGAGATAAACACAAACTGCTCAGTGGCTCAAAACAAGGAAACAAACCAACCACCACGAGAAAGAAATGGAGAAGGGCAGAAGAAAGAATAGCTAACCAAAGAGAAATAAGTTACACTTCTTAGTCACCTAAAGCTGCCCCTTATTTGTCTTTATGAAGAACAGCAAAGGACAATATAATGAACAGAAGGTGTTTTAAACATAAATTTAACATTATCCCATCTCAATAGACAGTAATGTAATGGATAGAGCTGGACACAAGCTGGCCTTACACCATGACTCGTGTGTGTGTGTGTGCGTGTGTGTGTGTGTGTGTGTCTAAAGTCCTTTTTTGACTTTTGTGTGATGACCATCTGTCCAATGGGAGAATAAGCAAACGGCTGCCCGAGTGACACAAGACAGAAAGATGAAGTGAGAGGAAAAAAAATGTGAAAGACAGGAGGAGAAAGCTGCTTGCAGGAAGGGGCCAACGAGTGAGAAATGAGAAATGGAAATCCACTTATAAGGTTTCTTGTTATCTTCCCATAAGCTGGATGACAAGATTGATACCTTTCTCACATCTGTCAGGTAAATGTGGATCTACAGCCAGGACCTGCTTAGCTTAGCTTAGATTAACGACTGGAAACTTGGTCCCGGCCAAGAAGCTGTCTGGCTCTTGGACCTGCAAGAATATTGTTTTAAATTCTAGTGGAGATCATTAGAGCTTTTGAGGAAATGTGGAAGATTATGCACACAAACAATATTTCCATTTGATGAAACACTGCACCCGTGACTGAGTGCAAGTTTTAATCATAGCCTGCAAAGGTGGATGTAGCCAGCGTAATGTCACCCTTGCATTCTGGAGTCTTAACGTTGTTAGTGGCGGCCTGAGGGGGTGGGGGCAGCTGTTGGACCATATTTGGATATTTAGATCAGAACGTGGGCTGCTAAGTTATTTAGTGACAAGCAAGCAAGCTGCATCCTTAGACAATAGAGATGCAACACAGACACAGTTACCTACTAATTAGTGTCGACTGATAAAATGCTAGAATTTTACTCACCAAAGTTGGAGCACAAACTACTTAGAGTGGTTTATCCTTTGCAGCAGGCTGTATCATCTGTCAGATACATGCATTAACAATCTTCCAGAAGGCACCAACAGCCCGAACACGGTCAACAGGTCCTGTTCAATGACTACAGGCAGCAGAGGTGAGGCCAAGGAGACAGTTACCAGCTCCCACTGCCTGTGTCAGCACATATCTGTCAAAGCAGCCCCTACCCTCAGGCCTTGACTTTATATAGTACCTTTTTAGTCTTATTGACCCCTTCAAACTACTCAAGCACTTTATTCTATACACTTTAAGTACTTTGTCTGACTGAAATCCATGGCCAGTTTAGAATAACCTAACATGCATGGACACTGGACTGTGGGAGGAATCCCATGGATGCACAGAATGGTCTTACCCAGGGTTTGAACTAGGAACCTTCTTGCAGTGAGGCAACAATGTTGACTACTGCAGTGAGCCTTAAAGAAAGGGTCCTTTATACAGCTATGGTTGGGGGGGGGGATTAGCTTTAGGAGCCTGCCTCATAGAGCTATTAGAGGAGCTGCAGTTATTGGCATTTTGTGTTGGCTTCATTTTGTAGCCCCGGAGGTTGCGGCTTGGTTTGAATGTGATGCTGTGGAAAAATAATTTAGGTTCAATTAAGAGTTAGAAGAAAACATAAGACCTGGATTTCAAGGGGTTAACAGTTGCTCAGCACTGTTTCCAAAATCCGGTTGTATCACTAAGGTTGTTTATTTCTCTTTAAATGTACATCATTTTAATCAATTTTTGTGCTACGAGGAGAGGCAGAGAGGGGCTGAGGCCACTTTCACTAAGAGGTTTTCAAGCCATTCATATAATGTGAGCTATAAAAATAGTTCTTCAGCATCTGCTCTCTGCTTACTCTTTTAAATCATGTTTCAATCAGCGATTTGTCGTATTTATAGTAACCATTTGTTGATAAATCACGAGTCTGGCTCCTTACAGCACAGCATTGTTCTCATTATCTCCTAATGTTTTCTATCCTGGTGTGATCTGTGATGGAGTGTGCTTCCCATATGTCACAGAGATGTTTACACAGGAAACACGCAGCACAAATGTGCAAGAGATTTTTATTTTAAACTTTCTTTCCAGTTACTTTTCCTTTAAAATTTCTTTCATCTTCCAGCCATTATTTTAAATGTGTTTCTTGCCCTTTTGTTGACCTCCATCTTTGTTTGAAAAAGTCAAATGAATACTTAAACATTTGGTGATGAGGAAAGAGAGAGCGAGATCAGGTCTGTTCAGACCTGCTGTGGGTATGTTGTGAGACAGCTAAAGATGGAAGTGACAGGTTCGCAGATTTGGAGTAAGAAAACATGCCCGTGGACAGTGTAACACAGGAAGATGCGGTAGAGAGGAACTGATGGAAGTGCATGAGCTGCTGTAGTGACACCTACCAGGGCCAAACATGAGTGGAAGATGATTTACACCCCACTGGGACGTTATTTACATTAAATACACTTTATTCTGGATAGACCCTTTTAATTATGAGCAAGTTTGTTGTCAGGGTGTAACAGTGAAGAGGTTGTGAAGGTACAGGAGTTCAAATCCCTGGGGTCAACCATCCAAAGCAACAGACAGTGCATAAGAGAGGTGAAGACGAGGGTGCAGCAGGCGATTTGTGGCAGAGGGATAGCAGCGAGAGTGAAAGGATACATTGGAGAATGGATGTTGATTATGGAGCTGTCCAGCAGGAAGACCATATAGGAGGTTCATAGATGTAGTGAAGGAGGACATGCAGGGATAGGGTGCAGTGATCTGCTGTGGCACCTACAGGGAGGAGGTGTAGCTAATAACGATAAGGGAACACTGTGTCACGGCTGGCTGAGTTGTGGTACTGCTCTGTGACAACATCATAACTTAACGGGACACTTAAATAAAACCAGGGTTATTATAATTAACTGAAGCAAAACTGAAAATTGAAATATAAATTAATGTCCTTAGTTTTAGGACAGCAAGGTGGCGCAGTGGTTAATACAGTCACCTAACAGCAAGAGGGTCCTGGGTTCAGGACAGGTTCCAGGGGGCATTGGTGTATATGTTGTTTGTGACTAATGCCTATTGTAATACCTGTCCTGAACTTAAATCATTCCAGTAACACCCCCCCCCCCACACACACACACACATCCCATAAAGCAATAAAAAAAACAAAAACAAAAAAACAAAAAAAAAAACAAAAAAACTCAAAATTAATTAAAAACAAAAAGAAACTAACAGATTCAGTATTATTAGCAGCACACATGCTTTTCCTCCTGTAGCAAGTAAAAATGTTCAAAAAAAGTGTCCAGTGCATTAGATATATAGTGTTTAATGGCGCACTGTACATTGGCCTTCTGCTTTACTGATGCGATTAAATGGCAGTAGGTTCTACAGGGTGTAGGTCACTTTATCTCCATAAATGTAAAGGCTAGAGTGAGTGTTTGAATAAGAGTGTGGACTCATTTAGAAGTCAGATGATGAAACTTCTTTCTTTCTTTTTGCCCCTTTGGGGCCTAATGTATGAAGTGCTGTGGGAAGGTTCATGTGAGCTGCATTAGGTTAGATCCCCTGGCTATCCAGAGTCTTTGTGCACTGGCCCAGGTCTGCTTTGCACATTTGATGTTGCGCATGATGCTACACAGATGCTTTAGATAAAGGTCTTTTCTCATGAGACTTTCTCGCAACAGTGTTTCAACATGTAACTGCTTCTGTAGTGGGACTGAGCTGTGGACTGGGAGGCATCCAGGCATATAAAGAAACAGATGACAGTTCCCAGGTAGGGGTGGGAGTGCTGGGAGAGAGTGAAGATATGACAGATGTGATCAAATTTATCCCGACAGAGACAAAAACACACCTTGGCTGCTATGAATAATTGTCTTGTAATCATGTTAAACTGTTTGGTCATACTTGAAAGATGTGAGCATGTGCAAACGTGAGTGTGTGTGATCAGTGACTGCAAAGAATACTGATCATCAAACTCAGTGAGAATTCAAGAAGAGAGGTTCCTTATAACAACTACAATTTTGATTTAATCTCTTCTTAATCACTCATAATAATGAAAGGAAGCTAATTCTTCCAAGTTCTTTTCTTTTAAAAAAATCTGCCGAAGCGAGAAAAAGTCCATCGCCGATTTGTAGCCTTATTTTACCAGAAAATCTGCCCCCATTTTTTTCCTCCGAACCTGTCAGACTGTGTTTGTGCAGGAAGAACACCGCCAGCTTTATTTTTCATCCTACACCAAACATTACTCTCTAACTGTGCACACACTCATCTGTCCTGAGCACTTATAGAAATTGATTTTATGTAGGATTTTTTTTTTATAGTAGTTGCGGGTAGTGGATGTTCCAAACTTATTCCAGTCACTGAGAAAAGGTTGTGGTTTCGGAACAGATTGAGGCTCCGTCCACAGCAGATGACTTAAAAATCTGGCACAGAGTTAAATGATGGGCAACAGAAAACAACAGCAGTTGTTTTGCTAACATTAATGCAATAAAAAAATTGTGTGGAAATCCCTATTAGCCCTTCTGTCAGGTGCAGAAATTAACAGCTGAATACGGTCTGCGGTGGTTTGTCACATCATGTTGTCGTTGGCTGTCCTGAAGCCGTAAAGAAAATGGATCAATAACACATTTCGTAGAGGCTGAAGGTGAAACTCGGCTGCAGAGCAAATAAGAAAGCTGAACAATAGTTTTTCTGAAGTCAAGGGCAGCAGCCCCGTCACGGAGTGAATGGTGCTAATTGCTTTGCCTCCCAGTGTATCGATCGAGTGGGTTTTAATTGTAACTTATAGGGACAGGAGGATTGGTGGCTCGCTCATCTCCCCATTTGTGCAAATGGTGTGGGTAAGAAGATGACGGCGTTTCTCAAATGGACTCGGGAGATGGTTTTACAGAGACAAAATGAGTGAGTGAAATTATGAACAGGATAGGATGAAAATAAGAGCCAAAGGAGTGAATGAAATAAGGAAATAAGTTGACCTCTGAATCACTGCCCACACCAATTTAAATTGCAAACGGAGAGAAATTGTCAGGCTGTGGATGATAACAGGAGTGGATAAGTTAAGTGATGATGAAACAGGATGTAAAGCGTGTATGAACTGATAATTTATTGATTCGAGTGCTTTGATCCTTTAGCATCTTGGACCAGTAGAGCCACGTTTGCCGGACATCGTGTTGTCTAAATGGACTTTCACTGAGCCGACTCGTTCTGGTTTCAAAACACCTTTCCCTGTGATTCTGATCTCATTAAGTTTTACTAAAAGAAGTGCTCAAATTTTTTTTCGAGTTTGGAATAAATTGTAGGTGCCTCTCAGGCTTCAGAATACTCTAAATGCTCAGTTTCAAACTGTTTTTCTGCTCTTCGCTCTGTTTGATGTCAGAGAGAGGGAATATCCTTAATGTGCTCTCCGGCATGCAGCTCTGCTCACACAGCCACCCACCTGCTGTTCAAACCTTTTTATGAACGAAAGCCTATCAGATGAAAGTTGACCTATAAAGGTACTGTAGAAGAGCTAAAATGTCCATCAATGTCCAGTCTAAGATGAATAAGGATCATTTATAAGCTGTGAGTCATGCAGAGCTACTCTAATAGTGTCCAAGAATTGAAATACTGATCTGAAAAAGAGCTTTTTGAGCCTGCATTTTCTGTTGCCGTCTTATGTCACATTTTGTCTCTACTCTCACATTTTTCTTGGTAATCTGCACAGCACTGCACAGACAAATCAAATGTTCACACACTCAGCTGACTTCTGTTTTCTGCTCTTCAGGTGTGTTTGCTGTTTGTATCCAAGCTAACCTCCTTTCTCAATGTTTTCAGGATGAATGGATGTCCAGGGAGCTCTCCGGGAGGACCAAAGGTCACAACTCTGACGACAAGCCTCACGGCCTGGAGACACTGCCACCGGGTAGGAAACTTCCCCCGCACATCATACATTACAACCTCTCTGCCCCAGTTACACGACTAAATGGTGACATTCACAGAGTAAACCTCTGAGGTGCTATAGCTTCAATAGAGTCAGTGTAAGACACCAAGAGATCGATGTTTTTATTCCATACATTGTTTTTCCTTGTTAAAACCTCACACTGTATATCAAATGTGGGCGTTGTCACTATGAAATCAGTTACTGGAAGCTTTTCATTTTGGAATGAGGGTTAATCGTTTATTATGAGAAAGGTGTGGCTCTAACTATAAAACCTCTGCTTGTTGCACTTTCATATAGTAGAGACTTACCAATTGCAAGGCAGACCCAAATGCATACTGTGCTTTACTGGCTATTTTTACTTTAAATGGGACCATAATTTACTAAATAAGCTCTATTAAATATGGCTTGAAACTAGCAATATACTTAATAAAGTTCTTATCTTTGCAACCAAACTTAATTATAGAAAGAGAAAAGAAATTCTGGTTTAAGCCACATTTACTATAATTGTTACCCTTGGATGCTGCTTCCATCTTTTATGTACAGTCTGTGTTCTTTTGCATACAGTACATTTGCCCACAATGTGTCTTAACAGCTAACAGTTTGGTTGCAGATTTAAGTGTGTTATCCTAATAACAGCTAATTTATCCTGTGCAGACATGGGGATGGGGCTTGAGAGGTCTGGTAAGCTGTCTTCTTTTTAACTTCTTAAACTTTTAGTTGCAGCTAATCCACTAGTACATATGCAGTAGTACTCCCGAGTCCTGCTATCCTGTAAAATTAGTGTGGTTCCCTTTTAATTGGCAGGAACAATTCATGTCTAAGGCACACGTGCCAAATTTATGTTTTATTCTGTTCCTTCAGGATCAGTGGAGTTCAGTTTGTCATTGCTTGCAGTTGTGACTGAACTCAAGGAAAAGGCCCGATACAAATGCATCCCATTTGTAGACCATGTGCACACTGTAAACCACATTCATGTATCCAGAAAGTATTCCACATCATGTTTCCCACAACCAAAACCATTTCCTTTTTCAAAATGTGGTTACACAGCAGCACAGTTTGCTTTATTACCAGTAGAACATGAACGTCCTTAACCTTATTGTGTTCGAATAACCACAGTGAGGGACCATGATGAAATACGCGGCGTCTGCATGATTCAGATTTAAAACAGGCTGGAGCCAATAGCCTGTCCAAAATAATTCAGGCTGCCAATTTTGATCTTCCCACAAACCAACTACGCGTCTCCACCCTGACTCTGAGACATTGTTTTAGTGTCCAGCAGCACAGAGAGCAGGAAGGAGCGGGAGGAGAATCTGATTTCTCATTCAGCGCCCATCGTCAGGCTGACTCAAAGCAGCAGCAGCCACCGCCCCTCCTTCACAGGCCCGTGACCTGCGAACGCTGAACGCACACTCTCTTATCTGATCCAACAGTGGAAATGCAATCCAATTTGAATGTTGAAGTGAGGGCATTTCAGTTTCAGGGTGACTTTACACTGAGCAACAACAGCGTGCCACAACATTACCCAGAGCACAAACACACTTAAGAAGAGGAGAATGAAACACAAAGAAAGTGGTGAGAACAGGGAGATGGAGGCTTGGAGGAGGCTGGAAGGAGAAAGTCCTTTGCTGCCTAAACCCACTCATGAAAAGTAAAAAGGTGGCACTTAATTTTTTAAATTTTTAAAAAATGAAAGCATAAAATGTACTGAGGAAACCTTGTCACACTGAGTATGTTAGAAATGTTTTATTGTTGCACTGATGCCTTGTTATTTTCCAAGGTTGTTTTTAAGCAGTTTGTCATCTTTATTCAAGACAGTTTGAGGATGCCAACAATATGTTTATTTATTCAAACAAGAAACAAAAAACAACAAAGATGGGTGGAAGAAAAGAGCAACAACCTGCTCCTTCTATTAAACACATCCAAATCCTCAGAAACAAAAACAAATCTTTTTCACAGAAGTCACCACGAGCCTGTGCTGGCCCACTTCCAGATCCAAATCCTTTACAAAGTGAAAAACAGCTCTTCAGACCTCTGAGTATGTGCTATTCTTTTTAGTGGCATAATTTGTCTTGTCTGTTACAGAACATTTACACTCGCTGTCTACTTTGTTAGGTACACCTGGCCAGTGCCAGGTTGGACCCCCTCTGCCTTCAGAACTGCCTTTGTTCTTTTGTAGCATAGAGTCACTGAGATGCCGGAAACATTCAAGAGCGATTTCGGTCCGCACCGACATGACAGCTTCACGCAGTTGCTGCTGATTTGTCGGCTGCACATTCTTTCATGTTTACATCGATTTCTGACCGTGCCATCCGAATGTTGCAGCAGAAATGGAGACTCATCAGACAGTGCAATGCTTTTCCCATCTTGTATTGTCCAACTTTGGAGAGCCTGTAGCCTTGTTTCCTATTCTTGGCGGACAGGAGTGACTCCTGTTGTGGTCTTCTGCTGCTGTAGCCGGTTTACCCAAAGGTTTGATGTGTTGTATGTTCAGAGATGCTCTTCTGCATACCTTGGCTGTAACATGTCTGGCACCAACAACCGTACCACATTCACCCACACTTATTTCACCTTTCTTCCCCATTGTGATGCTCTGTTTGAACTTCAGCAGGTCGTCTTCACCGTGTCTACATTCTTAAAGGCATTGCTGCCATGTGCTTGGCCGATTAGGTAAATGATGAATGGACTGGTTCTTATATAGCGCTTTTCTGCTCTACTTTGCGCACTCAAAGCACTTGATACAACATGCCTCATTCACAGACATTCATACAAGCACTTCTTTCTATGGCTAAGGGCTTTCTATCTAACATTCATCCTTGCCGGTTGCGTTGGAGAGCTTGGGGGGTTATCTTGCCCAAGGATAGTTTGGCATGCAGATAATTTGGAGCAGCCAAGGATTGAACCATTAGTTGGTGACCTGCTCTACCATCCCACGCTACAGCCACCCTGAGGTGTGCCTAATAAAGTGGCTGGTGAGTGTATGTGTTTAAAGCGATGCTTTCAGATTTTTGGCAGCTATAGTTCATTCATGTTGCCAAACGTAGTGAAACAATGTGTTCTAGTCTGTGCGTTTAGTGCACATTTCTATTATAGTGATTTAACTTGTCAGGAGCTTTAGCCTACTGTAGAGTGTTAATCTCAGTCCCTGCAAATGGAGATATCCAATCCCCTGCTGAGGTTTTAGTTTCCAAATCTTCACTCTCTGACGACCAGGCTATAAACACATTATAAAATTCTGATATGATGCCCCTCTGTTTATCTGCTTCTCTCTAGCTATTTGCTGAATAAGACAGAGGCAGAGACAGTATTGGGCAGAGTGTTCATTTATTTATAGATTAAGTGCCGTAGTGAGTCGAGGTCTTGATAAATGACTCTGTGTGGGTGTGTTTTCATCAGTCACAGTCCTGTGAATCTACTTGAAGTTTGCTGGAGTGCTTTGTAGCAGATTCCCCTCTTAAACCTTAAATAGTAACACACACTGTAGCTTCAGTTACAGCAAGTTCAGTAGCTGGGGAATATCTTAGCTTTTTCATTTTGCAAACATCTTTATCAATGATTATAAGTGATAGGTTCATAAATCTATCGCTTACTTAGAATTAAATATCTCTTGGCGCACAGGAGTTTCAAACTGCATGATAGCTGTGAGTTTTTGACTTCAGAAATGGAACGCTACAAACTGGGCTTGCAGTCTGGAGATCAGGCAGTGAAATCAGGAATTATGAGGAGAAAAACAAACAGGATCTCAATTGAAATGCATCCATTAAAGATTTTTCCATGAGTGAACTAAAAATGATGTGTGTGTGCGTTGACGGTCGTGGGCCAGTACAGACCGAGGGGACGATACTGAGAATGAATCCTTTCTGGCAGTTAGCATCACTTGGAAACACGACGGTGTTGAGGGATTTCCACAAAATGCCACAACAAACAAGCAAACAAACACCCCATCAGCCACAGTGGGCTGAAACAGTTCAGCGAGTCGGAGGGAGAGTGAAAACTGTTCAAACAGCCGCAATGTCAACCATCAGACTGCATCTTTTACCAGTACAGCGTGAGAGGGACTGAGGCTGAGAACCAGCAGCTGAGTACAAATGGGTCTACCTGCTGAAGAGGCCTCACAGTATTGGAAAAATGTCGTAAAAAATGAGTAAACCCAGTGAGAAAGGGGAGCGTTAATCTGCTTTGTCATTTAACAGGAGGGTTGAAGAGTTTAAACATTAATTTCACTACGTTAATGACTCGCTGCCACTAAACATAGATATCAGCAAGGACATCGCGCACTCTGACACACGCACCAGTGTCTCGGAGGCACTGTTACTTAGTCGCGAGCGGATCATTGCAAGCTTCAGGTAATTGACATGCGAAACGCATCCACATACTGTCAGAGTAGAAACATGCAGGCGCGCGCGCGCACACTCTTAGCTCCTCGTCAGCCTCTGCTTCTATGTTACGCACACGCTCGTGTATGCTGGGAGATACTGTAATCTCACACTGCCATATGCTTAACTCAAGTCATTACTATAGCAGCTGCACCCAGCTAATTAGTTGCATTATTATTCGTGTGCGTCTGTGTCTCAATAGTCAGAGATAAACTGTGAAATTAAGCATGACTGCTTTCTCTGTCTGGTGTGCAGTGATCTCAGTAATTTGGTCCAGGAGACACTAAACAAAACTATTAAAAAAGAGAAAAAAGAAGATAAGTCTGTTTATTTATACTAATCATATAAACTTAAACTTACATTTTAGACTGCATTTTTTTTTCTTCACTGTCTGCGGTGCATATTAAATGTTCTTTTGTGTTTCCTGGCTTTGCTAAAGTAGTCGCGCCCTGTCGCCTGAATAGTCTCCCGCGTATTTTCACATACAGGCAGCATAAATTTCATGTCAGCTTTCCTCAGTGCCATGTCGCTGCCTCGTCAAGCAGCAGCTTGAAGAAGCCAGGTTTCCTCGCTGTCACTCGTGAAGGATCCTTGCATCAGCCAGGCTGCCGCCTACATTTCATATTCCCACTGATGTATAATCCCATTCATTCCTCAGACACATTCTCAGCCTTTGTGAAGGTTTTAATATCGTGGCTGGTGGTGGCTTTTATTTTTGGATGAGCTGTGTTCATTTAATGTTGTTTCCCAGATACTCACATGAGAAAATATTTCATATTAAATCCTGGATTTACAGTTTGCGCTCTCTTTTTATGGTTTGGGGTGCATTTGAATATTTAAAATGCCGGTTTGCGGGTTTATAGCATTATACAATGGATGTTTGTTTTACACAACATGTGATCAAAAAGTTCTTCGACTCGAATCAGAAACCAAACCTGATTTAAATTTACCGAAATTCACCTCTGAACAGCTCGGCACTGCATTTTTTTTTTTAGGGTTGCTATCTTTAGGTTGTTCCATAGCAAATTCTGTTCAACTTCTCTTTCAAAGTGTAAACAGAACAACAACCAAACAGTTTTCAGCGGATGAGTCCACAGCTGAAGGAAAAGCATGGGTTTTCACAGCGCTGTGCACCATGAATTTGTTCCCTAGACTGTCAACACAAAGTTCTGCTGTAAAGTCTGGAAGCATATGAGGGAAAACATTTGAGAGAAGCAATCTGACCTGTGCTGCATGCTGTCATAGTGTTTTGGCCACATCAAAACCAAAATCAACGCAGTGCTGATGCATGAAAAGGTGACCTTGAAGGGAACAGCCCATTCAACAGAACTGACTGGAAAACCTTGTATCCCCACATTTTCTGTGGATGTCATTTGTTGGAGCTGTGCCTAATGTGTGTGTGTGTGTGTGCGTGTGTGTGTGTGTGTGTGTATACAGGTA
>VOQJ01006668.1:15961-28626 GCA_015052665.1 Apistogramma diplotaenia
TGCGCTGGCAGGATTTTGACCAGGATTTGTATGTTGGAGCCACAGTGGTTCGACCAGGTCAAGACCCCTACGCCAGGAACAAGTTCAACCAGGTGGAGAGCGACAAACTCCGAATGGACAGAGCTGTACCTGACACGAGACATGATCAGTACGTACATGTGTCACTGAATACACACAGACACACACCCGCACCTGAGAGGTGAAACACAACACGCTTCTTAACTTCTGCTGTTTCATGCGTGACTGAAAGATTTTTGTGCGTATACACGCTGTCTTATCAGGTTGGTTGATTTGACTAATTGGTCGCAGACTGGATAAGATCTCTGAGGAACTCACTATTGTGGTTCCAGAGGAAAGCAGGAAGTAGCAGGAGAACAGGCACTGTTTGCCTTTTCTAAAACAAAGCCCAAGGCTGTCGAGGTTGCTTATTGCTCTGCTTGTTTAATGGACAAAACGAAATCATTAAATGACATCATTTGGATTATTTTATTATAAGGGATCTTTTAGTAAGCTTGAATCTCATCTGGCCAATTACCCTTTTGGCAATGATGATGTTTAACTCTATCACTGCTGTATGAGTCTGCTACTACCTCCTTTTTTTTTTCTTTTTTTAATAAAGACCAAATCCGTGGATTGTGTGAAAGTATATTAGCAGGATGAGCTGCACCTCAACAACAGGCACTGTTGAAGTGTTGAAGCACTAAACATTTCAGCCTCAAACAAGTTTCTTCTTTTTCTTTGTGTGCCACCAAAATATGTCTTCATCTGTTTCTGTTCTAAGAGGAACCTTCCAATTACTTAACACAGCAGCAGAAAAGGTGATTTCTGCATACAGTATCATCCTTGTGCCCAAAATCTGGAAAGACAGTCGTCTTCCACCAATTCCTGGTCTTATGTTGGGGAAAATGTGACTTTTTTTTTTTTTTGGCTGTTGTCATCCCTAAACTGAAGTCAAACAAACTGGTACTCAGTTGGCCCACTGGAACGAATGTCGAGAAATCACCCCCGCATGGTTTGGATTTGCACCTTAATCCAATCTTTATGGAAGGAAGCGGCAACAATTATGTGCAGACCTTTTACTTTTCTTTATCTTGGATATTTCCCAGATGGACTAAGCAACACTAACAAATACTTTCTGAAGAGCCTGCAGTAAGCAAAAAAAAAGTCATTACAAAGTGTAGGCTTCAGGAAAATTGCCCCTGTGCCACATTATTTCTCAGTATTGTCAAACATATACATACCGCTGGAACTGATTTATGTATTCTATGCAGCTCCAAGAAGAACTGGGAGGAAGGAGGTGGGAGAGACGCAGTTATTTAGCTCTTGAGACAAACTGAAGATTTGTTCTTTCTTTTGGCCTTTTTTTTTTTTATCTTTTTCTCTTTAATATATTCAGTCTCGTGTTGACTTGCACAGCATCTGATAACCTCTTTTCCCTGTTTGTTTCTTTGTAACATGGAAAATTAGAAATGAAAGAATTAGAAAAATGGAAGAAACATAAATCAAGAATTTCTATGTCGTTAATTTAGCGAGATTTTATTTTCCTTCCTGTAAAAAGAAATTCTCTCATTGAATTCGATGTCCCAAAACACATTTGAGAAAAGTTGCAACGGGGTGCTGCATCACACCTTCTTTTAACAGCACTGTAAACATTTAAGAACTGAGGAAATGCGTGTTTTCTCATTCTTGTTTGATCGATATATGCATGCATGTGCAGGCCGTAGTTTGTCATGGTCGTCTTAGATAAGCAAAGCAACCCTGGAAAGGATTTAAACTGTATGGCCGCAGAAGTGACTCCAAAACAAGTCCTTTTTTCCCCTTAGCCTGCAGGATGTGGTGTTTTCTTTGCAATGAGAGACTTTTAAAGTGTTTTTCTTAATGCAGCGACAAACTGCATTCACTGATGCTGATTCTTGGGAGGGTCCCCGAGGCCATGGAGAGATTTCCACCACAGAATTGTTTCTGTTTTCATCTGGTGCTTCTTGAAGCCACGAAGGTTATAGGGATTTTATACAAAAGTACAAATCTTTTGATGATGTTTTGTACCATAGATAAATTCTTCAAACTCATTGTAATTTTGCTCCTGAAAGCCTCCGTATAATAATTTGTTATTCATAGGAAAAGATGATGCATCGTCAAATTCAATATTTCAATATGGGATTTGTTTTTTTGTTTATTTCTAATTGAGTAATATTAAGTGTGTTTTTCTTTTTTAGTGCATAACAAATACTGCAATTGAACTTAGAACGTATTCAGGGCAGTTGAGTAGCTGCTCCCAGCATTGCACTGAAAAGCACCGACCATGCAGTAGTTCATTATACAACAATGGGGAACAAACCTGAGACACAAAGAAGTAAAAGTGCTGCCATCACTGATAACTTAAATCTGTGTCATTTCAAGAGTCTCTGTGACTCAAAGACTATTTTTACTGAGGCAGTCATCTGGCCTTACTGATATATTGATCTAAATGAGACAGTTGGACCCATTAGCCTACTAAAAGAGCTGGGATGTGTCTCCTATTGATCTGGTATTGATGTGTCATTTGTGCAGCATCCTGCAGCACTCATTGTGAAACTTTTTCAGGGAGAAAAAAAAAGCCCAGTTGTTCTTGGTTCAGGCCAGGCACGCAGTGCTTTCAGCACGACTCGTTGATTCGCTTGAATTATTGATGCATTGGCTTTTTTCTACACACCTCAAACCTACACATATGATCTTATAAAGTTGAGCGGCAGATGGAATAGGAGGTTTTCTCCATGCTTCTTCATCACCTTACTGCCTCTCTGGCTGCTCCTCCTCCTCCTCCTCTCCGTCTTGCCACTCTCTTCTTATGTAGTGCCCTATCACTCATGTTCCTCACTTTAAATTCGAGGCAGGATTTGTCTTTTTGGGCACGCTTACACACTCTCGCACACATACACACTTACACAGGCACACCCGTCATCTCATGGGATTTTTGCCCCGTGGTCTGATAAACCCAGTGTCAATCCCAGCTTCAGCAGAGCATTACTTCACAAGAGCGTGTGTGTGTGTGTGTGTGTGTGTGTGTGTGTGTGTGTGTGTGTGTACACCTCAGCTCAATCTTATTTATTGTGTTCAAAATCTGTTTACTGAGTGGTTCCAGCTCACAGCTTGTCTCACACATTTGGTAACGTGATTGTGTGGCAGGTAAGCACTTATACGTTTTGCATTTTTTCTCTTATTTTTATAATTTTTATGTTGTTTTTTTCCAGTTGCAGACATAAACAGTGGAAGTCAGAGCTGCCGGCCTCCAGCGTTGTCATCACCTTCCACAATGAAGCTCGCTCAGCTCTGCTGCGGACTGTGGTCAGGTAGGTGTGCTTACTGCACTTTGTGTACTTTAAATTTTTGAGGATGAGGTTCTCCTTAAACTTTTCTTAAAAATCTTTATATAATCTCCCTCTCTTTAGTGTCTTGAAGAAAAGTCCCCCTCACTTGGTGAAAGAGATCATTCTGGTTGATGACTACAGTGATAATCGTGAGTAACGCGCACACACAAACAAATCTGCCATCGTAAAGTGTGTAAATACAAGTCAACACCACTACTTTGTGTGCGTGTGTGTTCCAGCTGAGGATGGAGCGCTGCTGGGGAAGATTGAGAAAGTACGCGTGTTGAGAAATGACCGCAGAGAAGGTACTTGGAAGAAAAAAGGCTTTATCACAACTTTTATCGCCGAAAGAAATCTCAGTGCTGTTGCCCTCCATGTGGGAGAAAAGTGTTCAAGTCTAGCAGCAGGACTGTTGTTTTTAATCACACTTCTTTTTGTAACTTACCTCAGGCTTGATGCGATCCAGGGTTCGTGGTGCAGATGCTGCCACAGCACCAGTCCTCACCTTTCTGGACTCCCACTGTGAATGTAATGACCACTGGCTAGAACCGCTGCTTGAAAGAGTGGCTGAGGTACACACACACACATACACGCAGAACACAACTTTATATGTTAATATCATTAGAATCTAATTGTGCGCATACCCCGGTGAGCAAACAAGGCAAAAACAATAATGAAAAGACATAAAAATTCCCCCCCCTTTAAGACTGACGTTGAACTATTGGTTTTAACGGTTAGGGCACACTCTGAGGAACATCTTGCCAGACAGTAAAATTGCTCTACTTTGGCCACCTTCCTTCTGTTCCAACAGCAATTAAAATTAAAATAGTCTTTTTAACTGTGCTGTGCTCACATGGAGCCTTATTTTTTTAATCTAATATAGTTGGAATTCCAGAGCAGAATTAAAAAAGATGCTGCTTTCGGCTGCTCCCTCATTCACAAGCAGTCACCGGAGTGTGTAGCTCCACGTTTGATTTGGCCACGTTTTTAACGCCGGATGCCCTCTCTGACGCAACCCCAAAGGGATTTGTGTCTCCTCCCGGGATTGAGCTTTGGATTTTTTTGTTTTTTTTTAACTTGTTGGGCGAATGTTTAGTCCACTGCACTGTGGAGTCGCTCCAAATCAGAATAAAAGTGTGACGTGAACACCTCATTCGTGAAAATGCTCAGAAAACCTGTTGAAATTTTAATTGGTTTCAGAGGGGCAAAATAAACCATTTATTAAAACCAATAAAAGGAAAAGACTGCACACAGTTCAGTTTCAATGCTTTTTCTTCTGTGCACAGTGCCACCATCGTGACCTAAATGCACGGAGACACTTTTGCAAAAAAAATAAAAAATATGTCAAGAAATTCAGAGCGGCACAATCTTCAGGACATATCGTGACATTGTGCGTCAACACATGTGAACACTATGCTGGATTCAGTCTCATGAATAAAATAAAAACATGAGAACATTACCCTCATTTCATTGGTACTAATGCTACCTGATCTGTAATTGTGCCCTGAAATGGTTTAAACTAGGAGAGCGTTGGATCTGAAAACACCCTTCAAACTACAAAAGGCTGCATAAAAGCCACTAAATCTTTCAATGGGGATGTTTTCTAACATTAACTGGCCACTTTATTGGGTACACCGCTTTGACTGCTCACTAAAAATATTTCTGAAAAAGAGAAAACATCCATTGAGCCGCAGTTATCTGGATGAAAATGCCTTATTGATGCCAGAGGTTAGAGGAGAATGGCCGGGACTGCTTTGAGCTGATAGGAAGGCAACAATAACTCAAATAACCAGTCATTACAACAGCAGGAAACGGAGGCAACAAATTGCTCAGGCTCACCAAAATTGGACAATAGAAGATTGGGAAAACATTTCATAGTCTGATGAGTCTCAATTTCTGCAGCGACATACGGATGGTAGGGTCAATATTGTGTGGAGACGATGTGAAAGCATGGATACGTCCTGCCTTTTGTCAGTGATTTAGGCTGGTGTCGGTGTGATGGCACACTCAGGGCCTCTTAGTACCAGCTGAGCATCGTTTAAACACCACTGACCTGAGTATTGTTGCTGACTGTGTCCATCCTTTATAACCACAGTTTGTACCCCTGTTCTGATGGCTGCTTCCAGCAGAATAATGCACCATGTCGCTAAGCTCAAATCTCTTGAACATCGCAAGAGATGTTCAAATGGCCGCCGCAGTCCACAAATCTCAATCCAATAGAGCATCGTCACCTCCTCAGCACAGAGGACGGGGTGGCTACGAGAAGCACTGCTGAGCTGCTAAGTAGTTTTGTTAATGTTCACGCGAGAAACACGATGCACATGACTTTGTTTCAGTAACACAGGAATGTTGGGACTGGTTTCATTATTTAAGGTTCTCCTGTGATAATGAGCTGGCAGTGTGAGACGCGTAGATGTTGTTCAGCGATGAGATCATTCTTATCTTTTGGGCCCATCACAGTCTGATTTTTATTCCCATTAAAGTCAAAAACTGTGTAAACTCAAACTGAGCTCGCTCACAGATACATTCTGGTGATATTCAGAGCGAAGCCTTTTCATAATGACTTCAAAAAGGAGCTTCTTGACTGACTGTAATCTTAATCTGAATTGGGACAGTGTGTGTAAAATTGAGGTTGTTCTTTAAAAATGTATCTGATGTGTCTTAAAATAGTCAGATTCTACATTTGATCCTCCCGAATGTGGTGTTTTGTTGCTCCCTCGTTAATAAATGCCTGGAGCCAAGTCTGAAGCGTCGCGCTGTCAGTGTAATTGACTTTGCTTTTCTTTTGCTTTCGTTGCTTCTCTAAATAATGGATCCCAACGTACACTGTGAAACTTTGTGTTGTGTGAAAATGTTGCAGGCCTAAACAAATGAGCTCCCCAATATCTGTGAGCGGTTTCTTTTTTTCATTCGGACCACATGAGTAATCCTTTCTTCACACTACTGCGCTGTGCATCTCTGTGAGTTTATAGCTCCGGTTTGTTTTGGTGTTGGGAGGAAATGGCTGATTTACTTCCAGTTCTACGTCATAAACATGGGAGTAAACTAAATATAGAACATAAAATAAGTGTATGAGTCATTAGGGTGGATGGGAATATTTACTTCTGCTCTAAGATTCTGCAAACAGAGTTAAGAGCTTTGAGTCATTTGTAGCTCTGTATAATCTAGTCCTTTTAATTGATTTGTAGTAAATGTTTATTGATGAGTTAGATTTTCTCCTATTCCAAACCTGCCTTTTATCCCTGAAGTGGTTTTATTCAATCATTTCCTCTGTGTTTCCTCCTCAGGACAAAACACGAGTAGTTTCTCCTATCATTGATGTCATCAACATGGACAACTTTCAGTACGTCGGAGCCTCTGCTGATCTGAAAGGAGGTAAAGTGCACTAAGCTTGGCAGCCAAGCTCGGCAGAGAGGCTTTGCATTTATTACGGTTTTACAGGATTTGCTTTTTTAATACTTTTCCGTTACAATGAGTGGATGTTGTTATCTTACCGGCAGCATTAAGACCAGGTGCTTTGGCATCCGGTGCTCTACTTCATAAACTGTTTTCTCCCAGTATTTCTCATACAATAAACGAGCCCTCCCCCCGAAACATGGTGTAGATCAGACAGTGTCAGAGTTCAAGTGTTTGAAACGGTCTCAGCAGGAAATGTGTGCTCACTCATCTTCATATATTATCCTATTATCACAGCAGGCAGTACACATGATGCACAGATCATGAATGTTTTGGACACTTATTTCTATTCTCACATAGGCTGAATAAAACCTCACACCTACTTTGTACTGGAGAGCTGCTGGGTTAAAGGTTATTTTCCCCTTTCAAATACGGCTCCATCAAGTAATATCCAGAGAGGGTCAGGGCTGCAGTGCATGTGTGAAAATGGCTTATGTTAACATTAATGGATTAATTGGAGTCATGTGGGTGTACACATTAAATTACCTTGTTTATTTAGTGTGGTGTTGATGGACACGGCTTACACACAATGCGTTGCACATTGGAAATGGAAGAATTACTCACAGCTTTTTAACAAAATCACACTTTTGATGATAATAATGAATTAAGTGACTTCTCATAATGAAAATGTAATGTTTTCTGAATGTGAAGCTGCCGTGCCGTCTGATTCTTAATTTTATTGTTTATTAGCATCTGTTGGCACATGCCGTGCATCATTTCTTTTTAGTAGAGAACTGAGAGGTATATTAATGTAAAAACCCAAAGCACTATACTGACGGTGCTGATTGCAGTGTTGTGTAGGACAGATGCACAGCAGTTACTCTCACTCGCTCTGCTGACACTTAAACACTTACAGACATGTGAAATCAGGCAACTGCTGATTTATCCAGTCATCTAATATGAACCTGCCAAATCCAATTATACAACCAGGCTGCTACTTAATCCCGGCTAATGGTCGTAATTGTGCCGTTTTTGTCTGTGTGTTTATGTTGGCAGGCTTCGACTGGAATTTGGTGTTTAAATGGGACTACATGACTCTGGAGCAGAGACGAGCCAGACAAGGCAACCCAATCGCTCCCATAAAGTAAGGCATACACACGTTAAAAAGTTAAAAATTTACTAACATGCTACTAATCTACTCACTTTATTTGGCTTCACTTTTTTTTTTTTTGTCTTCATCTCCTCTGACCTTCCAGGACACCAATGATAGCAGGCGGCCTGTTTGTCATGGATAAAGACTACTTTGAGCAGCTGGGAAAGTATGACATGATGATGGATGTATGGGGAGGAGAAAACCTGGGTGAGTGCCGCAATTTAGAAGCATCACACCAGATTGAGGAAAGTGTCTAATGGAAGCCCCAAGAATAGAAAGTCTTGATTAAAGAATCAGTTCTTAAAAGTGGAAAGTCAAATGAAGGAGCAGGTGGGTGCTGCCTTTCCCATTTTGTCTCCAGGCTTTCGAGGGTTAATTCAGTGTTCACTTTCTTGCAGGAAAAGTTTTAAAGCACCTTCCTATCTGTTCACTGAGTATAATGATGGGAAGCTTTTAGGTAGCACATGCACGCATGTCATTCTGTCTGTAAACACAATAGCTCAAAAAGTTTTGAATGCATTCTGATTACACTTTGCCTGTGTGTGGAGTGGGGTCATGTCCATTAAAATTTGGCTTCCATCCACCGAGGTCTTTGAGGGTCAATTTCATGATCCAAAACTGACCCAAAAAAAGCCTTATAACTCAGAAACTACGAGTCTTACAAGTTTGGTGTGTATTGTCAAACATAGAAAGTACCAGATAAAGATTTTAAATATTTGACCTCTGACCTCTTCTTCAAGGTCATTAAATTGATCCGAAGTGATAATAATGCTATATAGATCTATTTAAAAGTGTTTCTTACTGCCTTATTGATATTCTAAATACTACATATAGTATAGTAGCATCCAATTAGCTCACATTTGTAAGCCACATTTTAATGGCTTGCTAACCTGACCCCCCACTAAACACCTCCTTCAAAGTTTTATCAGAATTTACTCAAAACTTTTTGAGCTATCACGTTTACAGACACGCAAAAGGTGTCAAAAGCGTGGCCTCGCTGGCAGGCAAGACTTGAAACTAGCGGCTGAGACCGTGAACCCATCAGGAACGGGTTTCTCCAGTGTACTGATTTGATGCATAAAACAAGCGGTCACATTTTGCAGGGATGCTGTTTGCATATGTGCTGGATGGTGACTTGGTCAAGCAAAGAAAGGAGGATTTCATGAGCTCTGGATAGAGCCGGGTTGGCTATTTCCTGTTGTTTCTGCACGATGACAAGCTTACTGGCTGCATCTTGATATTCGGCTTGCAACTGTGAAAATGGCACCAAACTTCTGCTCTGATTCTTTGCAGGAAACCTAAATGTTGAACTATAGCTTTAAGGCTTAAACGAGCTTGCTACTGTAATCTCTCACCCTCATAAATGCTGCACTTTTGGCTTAGAAAACCACAAATTCCTGCCCAGTTATAAAATCTCCACTCCCCTGTGAGATCTGGTGCTAAAGTAGCAGCGTGGATATGCCTCACACTGTGATCAACTCATAAGATCATCTGGGTGCCCATGCCAAGAACATGATGAATAGAAAATCCTTCAGTAATTTGGTTGTCATATCTGGGTAAAAGATGTCTTCCACAGTACAGTTGATCTTAGGAAATTACAGTGGCAGTGTAATAATGTTTAGAGTCTGTACTGAGTGCACACAATAGAGCTCATTTGCAAACAGTACAATGATATAATTGCAGCTGTGTCTCCCTTTTGCCTTTGTCTGAATTCAGTTGGGAAATCGGTAAGAATAAACAGCTGACAGAGTGATTCGGGCTCCTCTTTAGGCGGTGCAATGAATAAGAACTGGATTGACAGTCCAGACACTTCTGTGCTCATTTAGACAATGCTCATTCAAATCCTGACAGTGCTGGAGAGCATATCAAACAATGTCAACACGCTACAAACATTCATGAAGTGTACACGTGGATTAGCTTAACTACTTCTTTTTGGCTTGTAGTTTAATTAATTCATTTGTTTTATGGGGTTTTTTTTTGTTTTTCAAGTCTGCCCGTCTGTCTGTCTGTGTTGTAGAGATTTCATTCCGCGTGTGGCAGTGTGGCGGCAGTCTGGAAATCATCCCCTGCAGCAGAGTTGGCCACGTTTTCAGAAAGCAGCATCCTTATACCTTCCCTGGTGGCAGTGGCACTGTGTTTGCAAGGTAACACACACACACGTGCAGGGTGAACACTCATTAACCATCCAGGTAGTATCGTTAATATATAGCTAATCAGAATGTCCCGTGTTGGACTTGTCCTTAATGATACTGCACTTACAGTAATATGTTTGGGTTTATTTAGGGACTTTAGCTCAGAGTCTTCCACAGAGTGCTCTGCTCGTCATATCTGCACATTCACATGCACTCTTGAGAAAAATACTGAAGCCCAAATGCATTTTGTGGTTAGGCCAAGCGTCGCATACCATCAGTCTGTGAATGGGTAATAAAACCCAAAGAGCTTTGGATAATAGCAGTAGATGAATTCAGTCTATTTATTTATTATTTTCTGCTGAATTAATATAAAAAATGTGCGATTTCTCTTTACTTTAAAATATGGGAGGGGGAAATATCAGTAGTTAAATAGACAGTAAATCACAAGACTTGTGCAGGCTGTTTTTTGATGGACAGGGATACAGAGTGAAAGGACTGGCATTCATATAAGGCTTTTCTAGTCTTAATGATCACTCAAAGCACTTTTACAGTACAAGCCATATTGCTTTTATCTATCACACACATGCATGGGGAGCAGTTTGGTTTGCAGCAACGTGCCCAAGGGCACTTAAATCATGCAGGCAGGAGGAGCTGATGATCGAACCCCTGACCTTTCGGTTAAAGGATGACCCGCTCTAACTCAACCCAGAGTCAGTTAAACCCAGCAGACTGTTGGACTCAACTAGTGACATTTTTACAACCAGATGAAGAGGATGTTTATTGTGAGGTTCAAATTTCACTCGAAATTTAATTTGTAAACCGTATTTGAGGAAAAACATTCTCACCACAAGATCCATTTGCAGGCTCCTCTGGGGCTTTTTCGGTTTGTCACACGATCTTCATCAATAGATAAGTTCAGCAGTTAACTTGAAGTAGAAAGTGTTCTGATTTCTGCCTTTTCTGTGCAACACAACAGCTAGTGAGGGGACTAAAATGTGAGATGACGGTCGAGAATAAACTTTGATTCCCAACTTTTACAGCATTAGGAAATATTCGTTCATTCATTGGTTCATTCATTCCCTCACAGCTAACACAGTCCATCTTCTGATTTTCAAGTGACATGATTGAAAGGTTCAACTGTCACTAGGTAGAAAAGTTGTTTCGTCTTATTTATACCTCATCACTTTATGAGCATTTTTACGATGGATGTAATTTAGTCCCGTCTCATCTAATCTGTGGGTGTTCTTCCTGTCCATTATGATGATGGGATTTTTTTTTTATATTTATACTATATTTATACTTTTTACTCTCCATTTGACTCTCTTTTTAAACCACTTATAATTTCAGTAATATACTTATTTGCTTAGAGTCAATCTATTCTGCTTTACCTTATTTCCTGGCATTAATATACAGTTACAGTGATGGATACTCATATTAATGGTCGGGGTATGTGCAAGTACTCACTGCAAGCCAAGGCTCAGACTTCCCTGTGTTCTGAACTCTCGTTTTCAGCCTTTTTTTCCCCCTCTATGATGTCAAAGGGAGATCAATAATGTGCTCATCTGTGGCTATGAGCACAGCAGCTCTACTCACCTGCTGCTCAAACCTTCAAAGAAATAGAGGTAAAATGGTTTGATTCAGACGTTGGATGAACTGAGGGGCTACACTAAGACCCAGTGTGTATGATAAATAGGTTTATTTTTGTGGGTTATGTGAATTATGGAAAACAACTCCCTCGAGGAAAAACTATGGCGCATAAATCACTTGTGATTTTAGTGTTGTGCTCCTGTTTGGTGAATTGTTTTCTGTTGCTGCGGTTTGTAAATTACCAAACATAAGTTATTGAGTTTTACTAACGCTCTGAGAGTTAAATCAGTGTTTAGTAATTAAAACAAAATACCGTAAATTAAACAAGTACAGGGATACTTGAATCAAATTTAAACAACAAAAAGAAAAAAAGCTTCTCGTTAAATGAAGAAAATCTGTTTTTGCTTGTGCTGCCCTTTTAAAGCTCTGATATGTCACCATGAACACTGAATACCAGTGGTGGAGAGCATGATACATGGACAGATATGGATCTGTCTCTTCAAACCATGAGTAACCATGCCTGGAAATGTGCCCAACAAGCCTTCATGGTCCTAATTATGAACATGTGGGAGGATAAACAAACAGATATCATGGAACTTGAAATGGCTGCGGTTACCGTGGTACTGGCAGTGATGAAATGAAGAGAACTGCAGAGTGATGTGTGAACCAACAGCTGCACATATGCCCCTCATTCCTTATCACTTGGTTCATTCTTACAAACTTGTGATTGAGATCTTTCTGTATAGCTCTTGAGTCAGTGGAACCCCCGGGGGGGGGGGGGGGGGCTCCTCTTGTGGACTACTAGTGTTTTCATCAGTTATGTAACACTGTACACAGTCTCATATTAGTTGCATAACACTTTCTAATAATCCAAGACATCACTTGTTAATCGATGGGTGCAGCAGAGTTCTCTATTACAGAGCAGAGCAGCTTCATCTGAGCTCTGGGGCAGCGCCATGGCCTTCAGCGTGAATAAAGTCCCACACAGCATCCCTGTAGCTGCTGGCAGTGACTCTGGGGATCTAGGAGACGGCACCTGTTTTGTCTGCC
>VOQJ01006674.1:1660-24496 GCA_015052665.1 Apistogramma diplotaenia
TTATTTTGTTAAGGGGTGTTTTTTTTTTTTTTCTTCTTGCTTTGCCAACTCAAACTCGACATTTTGCTGTTTAATCGTGATGTGTTTACATTTTATATTGCATGGAATGAATTTCCTTTAGCATTAGCATGAGCCATTACTGCAGTACACTACACTGCCAGCGGTATTGGTCCATTAGGGGCCGCCTTATTTTTTTATGTATTGCTTGTCATTTTTCTCTCTGCTTTCAATTCAACACAAATTCAAGTACCTCTCCATTTATATTAGACAACAATGCAGCTCCAGCATCAAGAGATTTATACATAAAACCCTCCCCGCGTGCGTATCTGTACAACAGCAGATCTAGGCTGCTGTGTTCCTCGCTCTCATGTGTATCCGTACTCTGTCAGGAAACAATTACTGCTTATGTTGAAATGATACAGCTTCAATATTCGACAGCCTGCTTGTGTTACAAACTGCTGCAGGAACCAGCTTCTCTTAGAGCTCTTTAAAACACGAGGTGGAAGAAAATGGGGCATTCTCTACTTTATGTTGTTCGCACTGTAAACAGAATTGCTTCTGGCTACGAGGTCAGCCCTAAACAGCTTTATTTGGCTATTCTGTGCTCAGTATATAGTCAGCAGACTGTAACAGCGTAACAGCTTTGGTATATGGATAGCTTTTGTGTTGTGGCTGTTTAATGTCAACGGTTTTCTTAATAATATTTTTTGAAAATTACATTTTATTTGTTTTTTCTGTTTCGTAAAGGGGAAGGTGTTGGACGGATTGTTTCCCTTTGCAGGAAACCACTGTTACAAATTCAATTCTAGGCTCTTCAGTTCATCACTCTCTGCAAACGTGTTGTATAAAATTGGGGGAGTGATGAGTAAATATGCCCCGTGGAGTCTACAGGTTTATCCTGAGGGGTGGGGTGGGGTAGATGAGGTGAAACAGCACGAAGCTGTGCACATCTGCAGCGGCAGCACTGACGTATCAGAGGGAGAGATGGGAAATTCGGCACCTTAACTTCAGATTGTGCGTTTGGTGTTTGATATGAGGCGAGTGAGGCATGGCACGCGTCTCTGTGATGCAGCAGTGCAGCTCGAGCCTCCTGCCTGAAGTAGTCTGCAGGTTTGGTTAGAAAACCTCACGTCACCTCCTATTTGCTGCAAGCAAGGTTAAACTTCCGCCTCCTTTCGTGTGATCTCAACTGGCAACACCTAAATAAAACTATTGTAAGCTTTCTTGACTTCTGTTTCTTTTGTTGGGCATAATCTTTTTTTTTTTAGGTGTTAGCTATCCGTTCTAGGCGATCTATACAGAGAAATTTCTTGCTCTGATTTGCTGTAATTAACTGTTAATTACCAAAGAAAATGCAGCAAAAACAAGCCTCTATATCCACTCAGGGATCACTTTGTGCCCATCACTTTGTGGCCATCATAACTGCAGCTTTGGGGAGACCCATGTGTCAGCGTATCATGACAGCAATCCTGATGCCTCCGCTCATAAATACCGAGTGATGGAGGGAGAAGAAGCTCAGGGGACACAGTGAGCACTCAGGCATTGATGAGGCATCTCCATCTCTCAATGGGGGTCTGCTACCTCTGATCGGAGGGGAGGACAGGCCTCTTCTGTTCGCTGCCACAGGTGTAGCAGGGGGAGGGGAGACTAATGGCAGCAGAGTCAGATAAAGGACGAGACGAAGGAACGGTGGTAGAAAAACAGAAAAGCATCTTGCAGGACTGCCTGCCTGTTTAAGCTCAGAATTCAACAAAAGCTTGAATAAACACATTTGCATCAGAAATCGAGTGTCATGTTCCTTTCATCATAAAACGACCCGTAACACGGCTTCGAGTACTTGCCTACAGGAGACAGAATGTAAAATTCATGGCGTCGTGTTGCACAGCACCAAGCAGCGACTGATGTTTTTAAATGGTGTAACCTGAAGTGGTGAAGTATTTAGTATACCCCCCCCCCAAAAAAAAACAACATCTGTATGCAATTCACTTGCAACAGTCACAGATAAAACAAGATGAGAGCTCAGAGCTTGTACATCCAAACAGGCTTTCAGGCTCTGTAGTACTTGAAGTACTTGATTTGGGCACTAGGAGGCAAAATGTCAAAACATTATTCATGTGAGCTGCAGGGATGGGGAGCACAACCGAGGGACAGAGAAAGTCACACTGGAGTATTTCCAGACTGAAGCCAGCATGGAATATGGAAGAATCAAACCTCAGTATTCACATGCAAATAGAAGTGCATTATGAGTTCATGCAAACTTGAAAACAAGCAAAAGATAATCACTGAAGGGCAAACAGCAGTAGAGAGCATCTACCTCGCTTGTTTGCCAGTGTTAAGTGTAGCTCTGTCTGCATTTTACATATTAAGCTGCAATTTTGGACAAGTGGACACCTGGTTAGAGAAGTTAGAGCTCCCGAGCTGATATCTGGACCCCAAAAAACCCAAAAATATTACGCTTTTGTTCCCCCTTTTCAATGTCTGCTTCCCCAAAAATCAAATCCAAATCCAAAAAATAAAATATCTGGTCCTCCCTGCATCTGAAGCAACCCCACTGCAAAATGACTTTAAACCTCACAGCCTTTTGTATGATAAATGCAAAGATGGCAATCATATAAACAACTCCTTTGTCGAGGAATCCTGCTTCAAAGTTAAAAAAAAAAAACATTTCCCCTCCCAGCCCTAACTACCACCTACTCCAGTTATCACACATAAACACTCACATAATCATGTGCTTGGAAAGGGCTGCAAATTGTCTGTAGAGGACACGAGACGATAATTCCTTAAACAGCACTTCCTTTGCAGCTGACCAGTCTCTCCCGTTGTGACAGTGAGGTGTACATGTGGAAAGCAAATATCAAAGCTGCCAGCAGGGAGTCACACTGGCAGCCATTAGTGCCTGTATTTTTATAGTTAAGTGATGAAAGGATGGGCCAGTCAGCCGGGAATTTGACAAAACCCTCAGCACATGTTGACTCACGTAGTTAGTGAGAACATTTCGTGATTAGCCAAGTCACTTCTTATCTAGTTACTGTGCATGTGATCTGGCTTTAATACAATAAACCTCAGGAAACTTACAATTATGGGGGGAAAAACACTGCTACACATATGCAGACTTGTTAATTATTTGTCAGGAGGCACACTAAATTTAGTTGTCGCTTTTATTTTCGCTGACAGCGCGTAATGACTTACAACAGAAACTCTAACTAGCACAGCTAGTAAAGCTCCTCCAGCAGCCCCAGAAAACAGCAAGTCTGAAGGTGGCAGCTTTACAAGGGACATTAAGAGGCACTTACTCAGAGCGCATTACACTGTGCAATTAGGTCCCCTTGAGTTCCATTTTTGGCATTTGAGCTCCAATATAACCACATCTGTTTGCAACTAGTTGACCTATATTGCACATGACTGTGGAATGTCCAGATAATGTGTGCAAGGCTGCAGTCTGAGGTCCTATTTTTGACCTCCACTCCACCAAAACTCTGCGCCTTTCAAAAATCTTACACCATAAAGTGAATTATGATGAGAAGCTTGTGTTTGTATATGCAGCCTGCATACAAACCCACTCACTGTAAACTAAGAGAGCCTGTTGTATTGATGTAGAGGACATAGCACTATAAATAACTGCCAAAATGCTATACATATGCTAACAGCTGACATTTTTCCATTCCAAACACCCACAAGTGGCAACCATCAGTGGAGCTAGATTTAACTGCAGCTGGCAGTGTCAAGACGCAAAGATTATGGCCACTAATGAATATTAGCCAACTTGCAGCCGCTGGGTATTTAGATGCAGTTCGCCCCATTGATTTCCCTGTTGGGTGAAGACAACTTTATCCCTGTGGCAAGTCCCTGGCTTATCTCTTGTCCCTGTTTTCCTGGCCACGTTTCAGGATGATTCAAGCCTGGCAGGTGCAAGCGGGATACCTGACTGCGGTAAACACAAAAGGGGCAGCGCAGAGCATGCAGAGTGTTTGTGAAGTGGACAAAAGATGCCCAGCTGTGAGGGGGCAGCCATATAAGGGGAATATATTGAGTACAGCACAATTAACACAAAGCCCAGTGTGTTGGATTATCACAGAAAGCAGGTGGCTGTGAAAGAAGGAAGCCTTGAGAAAGGTGACAGATGGATGTGGAACTGTACGTGTGCATGCAGTGCAGCTCAGGAGGGAAGAGAGGAGGACACTGAGGAGAAAGATACGACTTTACTAGCGTCCGCAGAGATTCGTTCATCACAGCCGTCACCGCAAAACGCAAACAGGTGAAGAAAATGAGATGATTTTAAACGCGTTCCCATTGATTAACCATTTGGAGGCATGAATTGCAGCTTCGAGGGAGGAAATTACTTTGATGCAGTGTTTGAGGATGGCGCTGCAGTGGAAGTGTCTATTCACGCACAACGCGTTGACAATTTTACAGAAAAAATTAACAGTACCACAGAGACTCGGTTATTTCCTACATACATCAGCTGAGGCGCCTAAGATGACCGGGATAATAAACTGATGGATAATCGGGAAGCTGGAAAGCTTTGTCGGGGTGAGTGTGCCTGGATTAGCATTTGCTGTGACCAAGACAGATGTACGCAATCAGAAACGTAACAAAAGGGAAAGACTCTGTGATATTTATGGATTAAACAGAGATTAATTTCTTCAAAGCCTTGCTTAGGGCGGACCTTGTGTACAAGGCCAGCTGCCTCAGTAATTCATCCCATTTATCTTCAACTCAACTCAAATAAAAAGGAGAAAAAAAAGATAAAAAGACTTGAGGCTATGTAAAGTAGCCAAACCCTTATCAATGGTGTCAAACACAAATGCACAATGAGCTGCAGGTCATCATTATTTCTGACTTAATGTCCCTCCAATCAGTGGGGATGACACAGCTGGAGGTGCCACCGGTTGGACGCTGCTATGCTAATTCATTAGCCACCTGCTTCGAGTAAGGGGGAGTTCACGCCTGATTAAATTTCGCCATCTTCCTCTACGAGTCAGCAGTAAACTAAGTGATTACAATGGAAAGGGTGCACACCGAAACCTTCTGATTTCTTCTGTCTTAGGTTTGTTTTGTCTTCACTGTCCCCGTCGCTTCATTGTTCCTCATTTTCCACCTCGTTTTATTTCGATTACGCCATTCAGAGGAAATGTGTCTCGTTTATGGTCTTGAATTCGTTGTTGTTTTCTAGGACTGCGGTGAGGCTCTTACCACCCCCGCGGGTCAGACTATGATTATTATGACTGCGCAAATGATCTCAAATTTAAGTGGTATTATATTTTCTCTGAAGATCAGAGGTAATGAAACAAAACTACCACAAGAACCGAGACGTTAACATCTTTTTTTTCTGCATTAGCTCCTATTTTTGGGAGGCACTTTTCCGCACTTGTAGCCACTGTCCTTAAGTGTCTGCTTTAGCCGCTACCCTGCACTCTAAAGCTCCTGGGAGTTCATGTTTGAAGCTTTTCTTTGGCTTTAAAGAGAAAGACCACATTGCAGCTCCTCTCTTTAATAGTGCATGAGTTTATGTTTACCTAAAGCTCCTTGGTAGAAGACAACCTTACACATCCAAGGGCACAATAGCCTTAGATTTGTAAAGGCTTTGGGTCAAGCTGCAGAGCATTTCTATAATGCTAGACTGTGGAACGGACTGTGTGCAAAGCAACCATCATTTGGCCCAGATATACTTCTGTTCCCTTTCAGTCACCTCTGGTTTAACAAGGTCCCAGTGGTATTATTCCTCTGTTAACTTTACTCTTCACACTTCTCACAGATGTGCACAGCCTTGAGAATTCAGATGTTCACAAACAAGGCAAACTGTGTGCACAACAGAAGACAAACCCTTGCAGCTCATGTTTTTCAAGCCTTTGTTGAAAGGCTGTTTTTGATTAAATTATTTTCTTTTATTGTTTTTTCTTAAAAAAAAAAAAGTCCAAACATGAAGCTGGAACTTAAACTACGGGCACCTACTGCTATACTTCATTTGGGACATTAAAGCAGTTTAACACAAACAAAAAGAGGATTGTTCTGTCAGCATTAAACAAGTCCAACTCCAGCAGCCTGTGAGTCTTAAGACATGTAGCTGCTGTTAAAGGCTAAAAAATACACACAAGAATCACTGTGTTTGGATGCCACTGATGCCCAAATTGTGTTTCCACCTCTAGTCTACCTGAGCAAAACAGATCAGACACGCTGAATTTGGAGTCATTGCTGACTTTGATTGTTTCATTATTAAAAAAAATAATCTTATCACTTCACAGCTTTTGTGTTTTTCACAAGTATGAATTGATTTCATCTGCTTCAGGAAAACATCTAATTTGCACACTAGCAGTAGGTCTGGCGTACCGTGATCCAGGATGATAAGCTGGGCGCTGGACTGGATGTTGCCTGCATCATTTTCGGCCAGGCACTGGTAGAAACCCTCGTCTGACTTGACCAGACCCAAAACCTGCAGGTTGTGCTCCTTCTACAGAAGCAGAGGGAAAAGGAGCGAGAATGGGAAAAACAAATATAAACAGGTATTAATACAAGTCGCACTTCTAATCAATCTTGTACCCTTTTTATTATGACACTCTGATGATGCAAACACATGCAATGTCTGTGGTGAAGGAAAGGTAAAAGGCTGAGAGAGCTTACAATTATTTTGAAGTAATCACTGGGGATGACAGCGTCTCCGTTCTTGACCCATTTGACAGTGGGAGCCGGGGACCCCGACACGTCACACTCAAAGACGATGTCCATGGACTCGTGGGCGTAAATGTTGGCCGGTCGCTTCACAAACTGGGGAGGAACTGGGGAGTGCAGACGATAATCAGGAGTCAGATATTTCACAAATAAGCTTACATTGAAAGATTAAACAAAAAGAAAGCAATAAAAACAATTAAGAGACATATTTTCTTTGTGAAATCTGTCAAAACTAACAAGGCACATTAAACCTCACTGCTAATGGTCTTTGCCAGGAAATGAACGAGATCGAATTATTCCACGCCTCCACTTAAACTCTCAGCTAAGGGAGAGTACAAACACCAGCAACAAACTAATTATTTTCTGCACTGTTCACACAACTGCAACTTTTTTTTAAGCAGATGGCAACACTTAGATTTTTTCCCCTAAAAAGGTTAAATTACCTCTGATCTAATTTAGTCAGGAATGGGTGAAAAACAGTTACTCTGGTACTAGTACAGTGTGTCAGCACGCTACACTAGCTGAGCCGAGATCTCCCCTAGTCCTGCTAATGAGGGCCAGAAAGGAGTTATTTGATCTGCTGGGGCGATACAGTGCCTCATCAATCTGTCCTGCAACAAGGTCACCGGGAGCGCAGGGCCCGGGCCTCGTCCCCTCTATAATTGGACCGTACGTGTTGTGAGAAGAGAGAAGAGCAAGACAGACTGTGCACGTGTGTGTGTGTGTGTGTGCGTGTGTATGTGTGCTTTTGCCGCTCCCGTGCATCCTCTGATAAGCATCGACCTCACTGACCACAATTTAAATGACTGCATTGTTACCGTGTCGCTGCGTGTCAAGATTTGCCATCAGCCTCCTGGGCACAGTGATGGCTAGTTATTAGCAACTACTATTATTCACAGGCACTGATTGGATATTAGCAGCAGTGGGTGGGTAAGGTCCATTTTTTGGCTTTATTCAGCAGCAGGCTGTGAGGTCAAATCTTCATCTGCTCGATGTAACACGGGCTAATTTACTGTAACACACAAGCTAACAGATTAGCCTTCATACTGTTGGGAAATGCTGTTAGCACCAGAAAGACATTCAAGGCTCTTTGTAATTAAAGCACACATTTCTTTAACAATGACAGCCTTATTGGAGCAGAGGAGCTACGGGACACATTGGACTCAGTGATGACTTTGTGTTTCCCTGACCTTGAAATGCACTTTGCCCATCTGTTTGCTGGTTTCATGCTCTACACATAGCACACGAAGCAAAAGCGAGAAGAGAGACGCAACCCGGCAGAAGCTGCGCACAAAGAACCAGCACGGCGCTACTTTTACAAAATGCTTTCTCTTAAGTGTTACCTAAAAACCCAGGAGGCTAAAGATGTGTCTGCCTTTCCTCCTCAACCTGACTGGAATTCATTAAGTTCAAGTCACAAATCTAACTAGCTGCTACTTTTAGAAACCAAATAAAATAAAGACTATATGCTGCTTCTTCTTTCTTTTTTTTTTTGGTGAAATTATTAAGTACATTCCTCAAAGTTCAATGTTCACATATGCTCATGGCCTCAAACTTTTAAGTGACTGCAGCAAATTCATGCATGACACTTGAGATTGTCAAATGGAATTTTGGGAAATAAATCCTCCAGCTTAAGATGTGCAGCAGGAAATACAATTTTCTGAAGTTCACAAATTAAACATAGTGTGGAGTTTCTCTGCAGGGTTGATGCAGCAAAATAAACACACACACACATACAAAAGGACTCTATAGTATGGTGCGGCATCAGCGCCGATCAAACACGAAACACGTGCACGGTACCACAGAGTACTGAAACCTTCCTCCCGCGTTCTTAATGGATGTCTCCATTTTCACAAGGCTGAGGTTATTATTGAAGACTGGCACAAGAACAGAAATGAGGATGGTGATGCTTCCAGACTGGATCCGTTTTTGACTGGCAAGACAGCCACATCATCCTGATCTCTGTGCGCGTCTGTGTTTGTGTGTGTGTGTGTGTGTGTGTGTGTGTGTGTGTGTGTGTGTAGTGGTGTTCCCTGCAGGGAGGCGTGCGAGCTGTGAATAATGTGTTTCACAGTGTGGTGTCCCCTGGATATTTGCCTCTAGTATGTGTGCAGCACAGGCAGGTGGAATCCTTGGTTTGCTTTGGTGTGTCAGGGACACGAGGCTGAGACACCACTGAGTCAGTGTGAGTCTGTGGTTGTGTGGAAGGCTGAATAATGCTAGAAAAGGAATTTTTAAACATATCAGGATGCTTGTTATGTCTCCTTATAACTTGTGCTATATGCTGCACATAATTGGGTTTGCTTCCTCCCCTGCTGGCGATGTGCAAACAGGTCGATTTTGGTTTCCTTCTTTTTTCTTTATTTTTTTTGCATAATACAAGTATGTGTGTCTAAGTGCCTGCTTCTGCATGCAAACATATGTTTCAGTACATCCATGCTATCTCAATCTGTGCACATTCACCGCATTCATATGGGTTTCTGGTTCATATCGGAACGTCTGTGTCACAGTTTGCATCTGTGCATGTGTGTGTGTGTGTGTGTGTGTGTGTGTGTGTGTGTCTGTGCAGAGCCTCATACACAGATTTGCTGGTGACAGGTTTTGATGGTGGCTGCTACCCTGCGGCTCTCTTTATCTCTCTCTCTCTCTCTCTGTTACACCACTTTGTCTCCAATTTTTCCCTGATTCTTAATCTTCCTATAACTGCCGTCTATCTCTCCATCTTTAGCCTCCCCCCCTCCCCATCCCTCTCTCCATTTGAGCAGACATGCACCATTTTCTCTAAATGGAGTTCAGACATTTGGAACCTTTTGGACTAAGCAATGACTATAAATGCCCAAATATACCAATATAGCGTGAGGGCAGGGGAGTGAAGCGTGCACAGACGTGTGCGTGCGTGAATGTGTGTGTGTGTGTGTGTGTGTGTGAGAGAGAGAAAGTGTGAGAGATGGCCTTTAATTGGCAGTCTGGCAGCTTGTTTTTACAGTTTTACATACTGTATAGAAAATTTCACGTGGTGCCTGTATGAGGTAAAGAGGGTATGTTTAGGGTGTGTTTTTTCTTTGTTTAACAAGTGTCTCTGCAACCTTTTTGCAGCTCACCCATTTCTCATAAACTCTGCTCTGTCGTCAGCCTTTTTTCTGGTTAGAGATGCTGACAAAGACACGGTGATCCAGGTGATCGGTTCAAATCCAGAGTAATTCAGGACGTCACAGTTGCCAAGTTCATGTTTTGCTGCGGTTTAAGGTTCACAGATGCTAAATTCCACCAGCTGGAATATCTCTAAACAGGCGGCTTTGTTTTGGAACATAAATACCACTCTCTAACGACAGAGAAATCCAACAGAGACAGAAAAACAGCAAAGGGGAATGCAGATATAAAAAAAAAATGGGGGGTAGAAACAGCACGACAAATGAAAAGGAGGGAAGACGGCCAAAGCAAGTGTGATACAAGTTCTTCAGGGCTGGTATTATCTCTCTAGCTGGTAGCTTAGTAAAAGAAGCTTTAATGCAGACTTGCACTGACTCCAGTGAACTACTAAAAGAGGGCCACAAAAAGGTCATGTGCATGTCTTGCTGTGAGCTTGTTAAAACAAAACCTCACAGGATTCCTGAAGGGATTCTGGGGAGATAGCTTTACTTAAAGCTTCAGTAAACTGAACTGAGTCGTACTGAGGGAGAAAAGCATATTTGTAGTGGTATATATATCAAACACAAAGAACTGAAGAAAGCAGCTGCTTCCTGAGATGAGTCCAAAGGTGAAATAAATCACTTTTGGCCATGTATCTCTTAGAATTTGAGCCACAGCATTACATTTATTAAGGCTTAAAGCTAAAGGATCCAAAAATGCAAGACACGTTACTGCTTGCTACCTTGGCTAGAGTCCAGTTAGCTTCACGAAGTGAAAAAAAAAAATCAGTCTTGGGCAGTTTGGGTTTACTCAGGGGGCATGTCAAGCTTGGACTGCACTAATTACCCCTCCTGCTCTTCCAAAGATAACAGCTTTACTCTTAATCCTGGCCCAAACAAACAGCTCCAGCAGCAAGGCTGAAAGAGAGATGCTTGGTGCCGGCATTCCAAGTCTGTGAGCAGATAATAATGTCTTGTTAGAGGAAGAGTCACAGAGAGGGGCTTCAATCTGTGAAATTTTTTTTCCCTGATAGTTCTAATATAACAAGAAGTGAGTGAAAGCAGAAGCATGAGTGTGTCAATGAAATGCAATTCTCAGAAGAGCTCAAACAGATTGCTGTTGCTACTCAACCTTCAACTGGAAGTCCTCCGAGCACATGGGAAACAAAATACAGAACTAATTTGATCATTTACTTGCAGCGCATATGCATGCTTTGCTTTAAATTGGACTGTTGTTGTCAGCTATTACAGAAGAATCTCTGGCAATTGGGTGCATCAGCCTCTGCATAGCATGTTTTATATAAACGTAATTACATAAAACATGATCTCAGTTTAAGACCACAAAAAAGAACATTAATTATGGAAAACAATCAAACCAAACACATTTCGTAATGAAGGCGTGTCCATGTGTATTACATTTTAGGTGGGATATTAAGCTGGGATGATTTGAGTAGATGCTACTTCAGAGATGCTTCACTTTTTCTTTCATTTCTACTTTAAGAGCCGTGTGTGTTTGCAACATTTCCAAAAACATGGTCAGCAAGCCCTGCAACAAGTCAGTATTTTAGACCATGAAAACACCTGCTGCTAAAATGTTTAGGTGACACTAAACTAGCTAGTTGGCAATAAATTGCTATTCACCTCCATTTGCCCTCACTCCAAGGATCAGAGAAATGGGAATTTCTGTTTTATAGCCGCATAGGGTGCTGGTGCCCACTTACACACCAGAAAATGTACGCTGAGCACACGTATCCACATGGGAGAAACTAACACAATGGTTAAATTAGAAGGTGTTCATTGGAGTCAGAGAGAGGGGTAAGATAACACCCGCTATGGAAAAAAAAGGAAAATTTGTTTGCCTTAAGGGTGTTTCCCTTTATTAGATTAGACCTCTTTAAATAGCTAACTGGAAAGTTTCTATTTTATCCTGGACGGGAAATAACTGCAGGTGACTGGAGGGGCTGCCAGATGACTGTGTGCCAAAATACCCATCCGATTTGATCAAATCCATAACTTCATAACAGCAGCATTTAAAGCAAACTATTCCTGTCACCTACTGGAAAAAGTACTTTGGGTATATTTGGTGTTGGGGAGTGGAGGCTTTAATGGAGCAATGTGAAGTGCCCAGCAATTGCACATGTAACATATAGTTCATAGCTAATTTTCTGTATGCATCACTCCATCAGTCTCTCCCAACACTTTGGAAGAATTTTGGTTCACTCTTCTTTACAAAGTTGCTTTCGTTCCTGGAGGTTCGTGAGCTCTTTTGAGGTTCTGCCACAGCATTTCAGTTAGATTCAGGTCTGGACTTTGGGCCGTCGCAGCATCCCGACACTTTTCTGTTTCAGCCGTTCTGTTGTAGATTTGCTGCTGTGCTTGGGATGAATGTTGTGTTGCATGACCCAATGAGGGCCACGTTTTAGTTGTCAGACAGACGGCCTCACATTTGGCTCTAGAATAGTTTGGTATAAAGAGGAGTTCATGGTTGACTCACTAACTACAATGTGTCCAGGTCCTGTGGCTGCAAAACAAGTCCAAATCATCATCCCTCTTCCACCGTGCCTGACAGTGAGTGTGAGGTGTTGAACACAGCCCTCCGCATTATGTCCAAACAGCTCCACTGTGGTCTTGTCTGTTCAAAAGACATTGTTAAAGAAGACTTGTAGTTCTCTTTATAGAGAAGACGCTTTCTCCTGGAAGTCCTGACAGTACTGTCATGAACTTTAACATTTATTATTCTGAGGCCTGCACAGACTGAGATGGAGCTCTCGTTTTCTTTTCTTTTCTTTTTTAAGTTTCTCTGAGCATTGCATGGTCTGACCATGGGATGGATTTTCTACAACATCCAGTCCTGCGAAAACTTAGTTTTGCACAGGAGTCCCGTAAAACTTTCTTTTTCACGTGATCATACATTCAGTTTCTTTTTATTAAACTTTTTTTTTTTTTACCACAAAGGAGTAAGTTGAGCAAGTTTGTTATGCTTGATGCTATTTTTACCCATTCTATAACAGGGTAAAAACATTCCTGCTGTGTGTTTGGTTGTAAATCCAGAGTGCTCAGCCCTTTGGAAAGACAAGTCTTTTACAGCAGGGTGGGAGTTGCAGCACATGGAAAGAACAATTAACTTGATAACATGATGATATGATAGATGAAAGCCACTGAGTCTCATAAAACTGGTAACATACAGGTTTGTGGGGACACTATTTTTGTCCCGCTCACACAAACACACACATATAGAGAGTCCAGGTCTGGGTGGTGCCCCAGTCACGCAAGACCATAATCAGAAGCCGCTGCTTCCACTGACCACATTTATCCTTTTGCCATCTCTAACAGAGGGTGATATGTCAAACGAAGTCATATTGAACAGAGCACACACACAAACAAACTCACAGTCATCACACAAACACATACAAGTGTGCTGACACCTGGGCGCATTTCTGTGAAGGGTCCAAAGATGTGATCTGAGTGGAAAGGTGAGCTAAATGTTACTGTAACCCCCGTTTAGAGGCTCACATTCTTCAGAAGGTCCTGTCTTGTTGGAGTTGTACTGCAGTAGAAGTTCTCCAACTCTAATCCTCTTTACTGACACTTTGATGGTATTTCACAAAAAAGATAGATAGGGAATGCACTGCTCTCGGACAGCCATTGCTTATTTTTGGCAGCTGCTGACAGTATCGCCTGTGAAGCTTTTTTTTTCTTCTTTTTTTTGCACGTCAAATTGATAAAGAAGAATATTTGGTCATTCATTTGTTTTGTCCACAGCTATAAGATTTCCTTAGTGTGGAGTACAGTCGGTCGAGTCATAAATTCACTCCTGCTTGCTACAAGCTGGTGAAAACATTTCACAAAAAGCAAACGACGCAGTGTAATTTTTTTGCCCTTTAATATTTTTCTTTGTCGCAAAAGCAGTGCAGGTAGGGGAAACCATTTCTCACTGTAATCACATGCTCATTTTTACTGAAGCATGTATTAGAAACAAAGCATTACATGAAAACACTGCTATTAAGATGCTATGCGTCACTATGCTACGTTTCCTGCGGGCTAATTTCACATGCTCATTTGGTACATTAATAAGCATTTACAGCAGCAGAATGGTTGATTCAAAATAAAATTCAATGGAACGCAGATGTCATCCAGCCACCAGCGTTTCTTAGTTACATGGTGTTAACAGTGTTTGGATATTGGAGCTTCATGGCACAGAGGTATAAGCTATTACAGGCTTTGGCTACACAGACAGTAGCTGGATTAACTAGAAGCAGAATGAAGCCAGAGGAGGTAGCATGCAAATACAATATCATTTCTGTGTAATGGTGTGCTCAAACCAAATAAGTGTTTATGGACCATTTTGCAACCCGTATATTCTCCCTTAACAACCAATGGGAGAACTACATCCTTCCAAAGTACAATCAAAAGCTCGAAAATAAATTAACAGTAACAACATAACGCCTCCTCCAGAACCCAGAGATTTCCAGTGGGGTTAAGGTTTGGACTCTGTAGAGGCTAATCATATCTCATGCTCCCTGAACCACTCTAAATTTGAGCCCAGTGAATCCTGCCATCATCATCTCGGAATGTGGCCGTGCCATCAGGGAAGAAAAAAACCCCACATCAATGGAAAAACCTGGTCATTCAGTTTATTCAGATAGTCAGCTGACCTCTTTTTTTGGGGGCATTAATGCCTCTTTTCCACTAGCACCTACTCAACTTGACTTGACTCGACTCTACTGGGTTTTCAGGGTTTTCCATTAGGTGGTAGTACCTGGTACTGAGCTGGGGTTCCAAGTGAGGTGAGACAAGCCAAAAAAGTGACATCAACAGACCGCATGCCACTGATTGGCCGGGGAGTGATGTCGCTAGATGAGTCTCGGGATCTACTCCTTTATGAGAATCAAACCTTCTGTTGTTGAAACCTGGCAACAAGGGAAATGGCTACACACTAACCAGCACAGATGCTTTAGAGCTCGGTGGCTAACGACAGAATCCAGACTGAGGGACCGTTTGTGTCACATACAAATGAGGACACAGGACTTTCAGGCCGCCTTGCTATAATGACCCTACCCACATTTAGGAGGTACTGAATTATAATGGAAAATGACAGGAACCGAGCTCAGCGGAGCAGGTACTAGTGGAAAAGATGCATTACTTCTGCAGAACCTAAACCTGGCTAACTGCAGCAACCCAAGATCATAGCACTGCCCTTACAGGCTTCTACAGTAGGCACTAGGCATGATGAGTGCGTCACTTCATCTACCTTTCTTCTTCGCTGATGCACCAATCAATCTGCAGCGGGGGAAATGTGGACTCATCACATCACATGACCCATTTCCGTTGTCTCAAGAGTCCAATTTTTCTGCTCCCTACCAAAATGAAGCCATTTTTTCCAGATTGCCTCACTGATATGTGGTTTTCTTAAGGCTACACAGCTGTTAGTTCCAGTCCATTGACTTCACATCATGTGAGAATGTAAATGTTCTTACGTGAACATAACTGCGAGTTCTGCTGTAGATTTTCTACCATGAGATTTCACCACAGAGTTAAGTGGTCCCCAATCACAATTATTCAAGGTTTTTTTTTTTCCATTTTCGGATCATATTTCTTCCTCAAAACTGATGGTTCACCACTATCCTTCCAGATTTCAGTAATGCATTAAACAGTTCTTAACCCAGTTTTGGCAGCTTCAGCAGTCTTCTGAGTGGTTTTCTTTGCTTCATGTAGGACAATAATTTGGGCAAATGGAGTAACATCGTTTCCATGACCACAAGAGATGGTTGTTTATGAAATGAAAAGCTACTCATTGCATCAGTGAAATAACCTGTTACAAGGCAAAACAGATTAATCACTGCAGTAATCATTCAATGGAAGGCTCTTATCTATTTGCTCAGTTAATTCCACGTTGCGACTTTTATTTTGGCCGTGCAGAATAGTTTCAGAATTTACCATTAGGTCCGGCAGTGTTGCTTACCTTCCTTCAAGTCCTGCCCACTTTTAACTCTCATAAAAGGGTGATTTTGGATTATACAGTTTCTGTCGCCCTTAAACAATGTCAATAAGCTTCCTCCACTGTATGTAGGAGAGTCTCTCATGGATGCATACTCATATGGCTCAGAGAATTAATGTCCAAACCATCAGCACGTCCTCACTAAATGACTAAAAACACTGGATACTCAAGGAGAGCTAAATTAATATAAGAGCCACCGACTGCTGAATAATTTCTGAACCTGAAAATCGTGCAATACATTTGCTAGAGAATGCACACAGGTGTGTAGAGTAAGTGCATACCTGATCTTCTTTCCTGCATCATTATGTAAAATTTTTGTCTGTGCATGTATTTGTATGCATCTCGCCTTTCGCAGATGAGTGCCAGCTGCACTGCAAACCCTGAAGCGTTCTCCAGGCGAAGCCCAACAGTCCTTTACTATATCGAATCCCCATCTGGCTCTCTGCATCTCTTCTCCAGCACAAACTGTCCAGTGTTTATGAAAAGCCACTGGGCACGTAAACACACAATTTCCTCTTGTTACTGCAGCAGAAGCAGCCCTAAGGTAATTTAGAAGGACTCAGTCATAGGAAAAATTGTTTTGTTGTTAGTATAGATTCATAGCACATTGATCTGAGTGTCTTTTACACGCGCAACTACTTATTGAGGGAAACAATTGACCTTTCCAGGGTCACTTCTGTTGTCAAGGAAGCAAATCAATGCCGCAATCTGGTTTCTTTATGAATCTGGACGAACCAAACGCAATTAGCCCCGTGAGTCAACAGCACTGGAACTCATCCAGCTGCTTTATTGTATTACAATGACGCATATTTTTCAACAATATTTCAAGCTGGCTGATCAATCTTCTCCACTGTGGAAGTGGAGGCCAGCAGGGGTCGAGCTGAAAACATGAAGGATTTCAGAGGGAATTCGTTGGACAGACTTGAGGACAGAAAATGAGTGAAGTCAGATGTCCTCCTGTGACCTGATCCGATTTTCCATTACTGCCTCCTTTAATCACAGTAAGCGACGGGAAGTGATGAAAGAGTGGTGGAGGGGTGATGGATAGATGAAGGGATTTGGGGAAGAAAGGGTTGGGAGTCGCAGTGCGATGGGGCTGTGTGTGAAATGCAATGAACCTTCAGAATGAGCCTCGGGGTATCTCCCCATTTTAAAGTTATTTCACACCAAATCCTGTTGACTTGCCTCATCTGGGAAAAGCATACAAATACACACGAGACGTGCGGGATCACGTGCATTTTCCTCACTAACATAAACTCTGATTACAGAGCAGGTTTTCGGGTCGTTTCAACAACAGATGCAACGATTCTGGAAAATAATAACACGAATGCCTAGATAAAGATAAATTGTATTGCATGCGGCTTGTGTGTTCTGTCTCACTGTTCCGGCGAGTCTACAGCTTCTCCTCAGTCTGCAGCTGGTACGCAGCTCAGATATTTCTGTTATTCCTCTGAAGAGTTGGATTACGCGTGGGGAAAAAGCAGATCTCGACAGATACAAACCCTTCACTGCCAACACTGCCTATACGTCTGCAAGAGCATATCCTTTTTTCATTCTGCGTTGCACGTCTCGACAGGACCGAGCTACGTGCGCGGGGAAGTGCAACCCCTGCATAGCTTGCGCGCAAGAAATCCACTTTGTTTCATTTCATTTCAGCCTAAGCCCTCAGTGGCTTTGTTTCACTTCTGGGATGTGAGTCCAGAGGGCTTTTAATAAGCTCATTCCCAAACATAATCAGATGAGATGAGGCTGTGTACGGCGATGAAGGATAGTCTGAGAGTTCAGTCAGACCTGGAGAGGCTCAGTTTCTCACCACTGCACTCTCCTTAGTAACTAATGCAACCCTCGTGTGCTGCTGCTGCTGCTGCTGCTGCTGCTGCTTCACACTCATTTCTGATCTGTAAATTAATTTAGCCAGTGCTATCACGTCAAACAATAAACCTGCTAAGATGTTCACAAACTGGCTGACCGGTAACCACAACAGGATGATATAAATCATGTGGTGACATTCAGATTAAACAGATCGTTTCTGATATGCTGGGACTGCTTTTTGACCCTGCAGATTCTTTCTGACACATACCCCAGTTTGGAAACAGAAAGCAGACAATACAACACAGGTTGATAAAGGTACCTTGTACTGTAAGTTGGGCCTGGGCTTCGATGGTGGTGTTGGAATTTTCCGCAATGCAGGTGTAGATCCCGGCATCCTCCTCCGTCAGGTTGGAAATTTGGAGACTGCCACCTCCCAGCAGCTCTACACGACCATCACTGAAAGTAACAAGGTTGTGGGGAAAGGAAAAAAGAAATTTAGCTCTACCTGAGCATGAAGGCAGCCAGTAGTCTTTGACTTTCTTTCATTAGCCAACATTAATGACCTTTATTTGGGCCACTGCTACACTCAGCATCACACTCAGGAGCTCTCAGGCTGCTGACCCTATAAACAACATTTGGACGCAGCTAAACCTAAGAGGCATTTTTTAAAGCAGGCTTTTAAAATATGTAAAAAGTCATGACAGCCCATTTACATGAAATACATTCTCCTCTCGCTCAAATCGTTGAGCGGTAATGGATGCATCCTCCGGAGCCCCGCGCTACTCTGCTGACCTGGGTTTGACTCCACATCTCATCCTAGTTTCTTTTGCTCTGTCACCTCATACCATCTCTCTGAATAAATAAAAGATGCTAAAAGCAGAGTCAACTGCCTTGAGAAAGAAAAGCAATTTGCAATTCTTCTCAACAGTTTATAACAGCCTGGATTTGCAAACAGGATTCTCGATGTAGTGTAATCAGGTGCTTCTAGTAGAGGTTTTCACTACATGATTATTGCAGGCTAAAGAATTTAAAACCGAAATAAACACCATGATATTTTTTTTTTTTTAAAGGGGGAAAACGTGTAATTAGTCAAAATGCATTAATTACAATGTTTTGTGGGGCAATGTAAACCAGATGATTAGAAATACATATCAAATGAGCAAATGCATTCCTGGAATGTAAAAGCACCATCGAAATGCGTAAACAACATTAATACCTCCAGAAATACTAGACTGGAACAAGGTTCACCGTAGCCTAACAAACACAAAGCCTGAACAAATGCCAGCTGCATGTTACTGTGCATGTGTGTGTCTTTAGCGATAGCCGAGCATGAACGCTCCCGTCCTTCTACATGCTGATTTTCAGAGCTGCTCAGTACACGCTTACAAAACCAGCTGGAAAATGTGGAATTACAGGAGAGAAAACAACACTTTAAAAATGAGAAGTAAAAACTGAATTAGTAACTGAATCAAAGTGATGGCCAGTATTGGTTTGACCTTGACCCTGCATGCCATATGAATGTGGTTCACCGATAGGATACGACATCAAATGACCAATCAGTGAACCACGTGCGTTAGCTGGTAGTACACGAATAGTACATGAAAACTAAACGGGGACCACTAACACCAAAAGCAACAGGACAGCAGTCTCTCTGGTTTGATAGTAGAAGACGGGCTGCAGCCCACGACCAGGTGGAGGGAGGTGTATAGCATGCAGGTGCTATGAAGGCTACACCATCTAAACATGGTGAGCTGTGGGCTGCCTTACAACCCACCAAGAAATGAGAAGATGCCTTTAAAATTAAAACGTTTAACTTTTTTCATGACTTTAGGCAAAAGACACACTTTTCTTGAAGTCATTTCTAAAGCACAGACTCTTAAACTGGCTTTAAAAAGTAAAAAAAGAAATTAAAATTACTTTTCAGAAAGTTTCACAGACTAGTGGGAACCCTGAGAGGAAAGCTGTAGCGTGAGTGGACTACAAATCGGTAATTAAACTAAAGAGTTAAATTCTCAACAATTGGCCAGCAACACAACAGCCTCATTGCACCTGTGCGAGTTAGTCAGTCTAACTGAGAGGGCTTCTTGTGGGAAGTGAGTCTCTCTGTAAGTGAGACGCTGCTGCAGCAACACTAAAGCGAATGCCATAAAGTGTGCAGTAGTTACTAAAAAGGTCAGAGAGCCACCATAAAGTGAGCCAAACCATGAGTGTTTGTGATATTATCATGTTATTATCCTGTAATATATAAATTGCTTGGCGCCTATCGTGGTGATTTCCACTAGTGGTATATCAAGACACTCCAAGCTTCTAGCAATAACTTAAGATTGCACATATCAGTGCAACTTTTACTGGAGCAGCCAGGATTTATCGTTTGCGCAGCGACACTGCTGCAGTCATTTCTCCACCTAAGGAAACGTATTCCTTTTCTTTCATTAGCTGATAATTATCTGGAACGACATGCAGCAGGCAGGACTGGCAGGCTGAAAGCCTGAGAAGCAAGTGTGCATTTGTTATCATAAAGTATCTACGCCTGATCCAAAAACACGTATACAAGTATTCGTAAAGCCAAGTTTTAAAACACTGACCCCTCTCTGTTTTAAACAGTACCAACTTTGATTTCCCCAATAAGCCCAGGGGGATCCAGGCTGTGGCCAAGCACCAGCTTGATCCAACAAGCACTGGAGCATGAGGGGAGGAAGATGCTGAGAGGAAAGAAAAACGGTAATCAATAACTTGTGGAGAGAACTCTGCATTGGGTGGGAAGGAGGGAGGGAGAGAAAAGTGGGATCAGCGGGTCGGCCGAAGAAGATAAAAAATCCAAACACAGCCACAGCAAGTGAGATGCAGCCGAGGAACACTAGATCAGTGCATAATGGTTTTTGCACAGTGGAGTGAAGACACAAGCAGAAATGAGGACTGTACGGAGGAAAACAACTCTATGCTGAAGGCTGGTTCTGTTTTAAACAAACTGCTGACTAGCAAAGATGCTCCACCTAAGCTCCGGCGTCTCCCTTCTCGACTGCACCTGGGTTTGGCAGCACTGGCCTTTGAGACCATCTGCCTGTGCTGAGGAGAAAGTGGCACTCAACCTGCTGTCACCAAAAAGACTTCACTGTTTCACTTCGACTTCATCAAGCCTCGTCCATTAAAAATATGGTTTGATCCCATCACTTTGTAGCTGGCAGCTGGTCGGGAGAATGGAAGCTCATCTGTCAGTCAGTGGCATCTTTTACTTCCACTGGAATCGCTCAACTGCTCGGCCACCCGCAACATTTCAGTAAGTTTATCTTAAACCTGCCAACTTGGCTTGTTGTTGCTACAAATCTCTGAATTTGCCAAATTGCCTCTGTCTCATTCTACATTTACACCCCTTTAGATTATTAGCTTTAACTTTAACCAATTTCATCAGGTGTAATTTCCGTTCGCCGATTTGGACTTAATGCACTCACAACTGTTTCTCTAACAGACCATTCATTTGAAATGTGACCAGTGTGAGTGTATAATCCAGGCCAGGAGCAGGTGCATGGAGTCGGGGCAAAAGAGCCACAGCGAAACACAAGTTAGTCCCAGTGTGCTACAATTTGAGAAGAACAAACAGCACACAGGGCCAGATTGTATATAAAAAAAAAAACCAGCATGTGCAAAAATAGTACACTCAGCAGAAAGTCTGACAGAGAATGCCCTCAGTCTTCAAGGTGGGAAAGTGGGAGAAACATAAAGAAGGCAGCTGCTTTCTCTTCTAGTCCCGAGACTGCAGAAAGAAAAAACAGAAAATGCCAAATGTCTGTACATTGATTACTTCTCCACACGCATTAGAGAGTATGGCTGATTGTGCCGCAAGGCTCTGCATGTCAAACTGCCGCTGAATGAAAAATTCCTCTGAAAGACATATGTAGTGCCAGGCATTCCTGCAGTTAGTCTCACCAGGACAGCTTTTCAGACTCTTGGCCTTTAGTGCCGCATGCTCCATAAAAGGCATTGAAAGCTTCCTCTTGTAGTTGAAAGAGGAACATACAGAACATGTCAAACCACCAGGCAATTTCTCATTCTGTTTAGAGCAAGTCAATCTCGGCTCTAACTGCAGCGGGTAAAGTGCTCTGCTGAACAAGGAATGCATTACTGAGACCATGAGGGAGGGAGACAAAGTAAATTGGCTTGAGCTGAATGAGCTGGAGACACCTCAAACTGTTGTGAGGTAGCTCTCTACACTTGCGGTCATTTAAATTAAGACAAGGTGCCTGCTGGACGAGTATGAAGGATGTCTCGCGCGCTAGCTGAAGGTCCTCAGTGGTAAGTGAGGATCTAATTAAAACTGGATTTACCTACAAAGAGTTGTTAAATTGGGTTGCTGTTTTCCCGCCGTCACTCTTCTTCTTGTTACAAAACGGCAGATGCATGCATGCATACAATCCAAGCAAAGCGAGGACTACAGGGTGGTGTTATGAAGCAGTGATGCTAATTAGCCTCGCCGTCTCTCAGATTTTGTGCCAATGTTTATACTTCAGTCGTTCCCCTTCCGGCAACTGCAGTTTTCCCACACTGCTTCTGTTGGGATGAACAATGGCATGTAAAGATATATGTGGCTAAAATTTGTGAAACTCGCATGTGAAATATAGCCCATCAGTTTGAGTTCCCTTGCTGTAACCCCTAAAACCCTATTTCAGTTTCAGCCCACTGGAAAGAACAACCGCTCCTTCCTGACGTGCCCCCATTCCAGAAAAGTTGTTGACTCAGTCCCGTCAATGTGCATAGCCCTCTAACATAAACTTGTCCCCTGATCTGCTATTCAGCTTTGATGGCAGCGACAGCCACAGAGGCTTCAGAGGAGGACGTGGACGCATTTGGTATGTGTGACTGGTGACTCAGCCTTCCGTAACAGACCGGCGGCAAGGTCGGTACACCTGGGTGAGGGGAAGCCGCACATCACTGGAGAGCTGTGCAGGTGGAAGCAGAACGCCATGCTGTCACAGAGCAATCAGCGGTGTTGTGACAGTAGTTGGGCATGGGTCATGCTATCTGCAGCATGAGGAGGAAAACAGGTGGAATCACAAGTGTCACAGCAAAAAGGGGAGATTTATTATTAATGGATAGAGTGGAAACTCTACGTTTTTCTCATGTTCTTTTCCCTCTCTACTCTCTGGGTCTCTGCACTGCGGTGCACTATGAATGATAAACACTGTGCTCTTCTAGACGTTGTGGTTCAAAGTGAACGCAAATTGAACTTCCCCCTTT